>JAJAGP010001610.1:0-44657 GCA_025084515.1 Ancistrus triradiatus | reverse complement strand
AATGTTTGAAATGCCACAAATGGAGGCATGAATGAAAGGCACTTGTCTCACAGCAAAGGCGTTGAACAAGTAGTCGAAACGAATCAGAAGTTGTATTTGTGAAAATATCCAGGTGAGCGTTCAGTGCTACATTCCATGAATAGCATTCCGACTTGCCAGTGCGCATATTATACATGAATATATCAGGAGGGAGAATCAGCTGAAACCAGGCCCAGCTGTAATGGTGTGGATCGGTGTGTACAGGTGTGTATCAAAGTGAGGGTTATGAAGACCCCATGTAGGCGTGCTTATATAGGTTTACATGGCGCAATATTACAGAATGCAATAGTAGACTTATCTTCTACCAACACAGACCAGGATCACAGCCAAATGATCCAGACTGAATAATCACTGAAGTCCAAAAAGTCAACTACAATTGACGAGGAGGCAGAGGGTTCAAATGCAAACATAAAATGCCCAGACACCGCATTGACCGCTGCATCATGCATCAATGCCGTCGCCATATTGGTCCAGGCAACTTCTCATAATTCTCCAATTTTGTACTGGAAAAAAGATGCCTGATTCTAGTCTAATACATAATAATATAATTTAATAAAATAATAGATTTTATTTAGAATAATACATAGTATATGTGTTACAAATAGTAATACAATAGTATAATATGCACTACTTTATTTACTAAATATATTATATACTATTTACTATTGTTAATCTCTTATTTCTTGAATTACATTATTTATTAGACATTATTGTATTTATAGCTTAATAATAATAATATTATGTTTTACTACTGTACTATACTGTATATTGCCTTTCAGTAGACCGGTATCCTTTCTCTGTAGAAAGCAGACTGACAGACAATGTCTCACTATTTGATTTTTATTTGCTGATTTTATTACGTTTTTCTCAATGATGGTCAAACATAAGTACTTAAAGATGCATTGTTTACATACTTTTTAATATTTCAAAGTGAATGGGCTGAGTTCTGACCTGCAGCAAAAGAAAAGCTAATATAATGGGGACATAGACAGAAAAAGCCATTTCCACGACATTAAAAACCTTCTACCCATTTGATGTACATTAAATTATAAAGGGATGTTTAACCAAGGAAAATCCAAATAAAAATGTTTTTGAACTCTAAATAGATCAGAAACCCTTGAATATGAAAACTGATAATTAAAATCGGTTGAAAAAGCAGAAAAAAATACAACTCCCCCATTTGTTTACAAGCCAGTCTTGCCTGGACCAATATGGCTGACAAGCTGACGTATCGCACCAACGGGCCACAGCAGCCAGTGCAGCATCTAGGTACATTATGTCTATGGGTTCAACTATGAGTACTGCCAAGCTGCCACTGCTGGGTCCTTGAGCAATGCCCTTAACACTTAATTGACTGGCCTGTACCTTTTATAATCAAGGGTCTTGTAAGGCAGACCTCTCCAGTCCAGTCCGGTCCAATCAGTTGACGATTGCCTTGTTCTAACACACCTACTAAACTTGGTAATTGAAATAATGAGCGGAATCAGGTGCACTAGGGCAAGAAAATCACCACTTTGCTAGACTACCACCCAACATGGAACTGTGCACTCCTGTCCTACTTCAACAGGTATAACTGATTGAGATTGCAAGCATGTGGCCACAGACTGCAGATAATGTACTCTTTTTTAAATTTGCAGCATTTAGCACACACCATCATACAGAGCGACTGGATGATGGTGTCTGCTGCGTCTTAAAACTTAACTGAGAATTCAGAAACTAAATCCTCGCTCAAGGAGCCGACAGTGGTAGCCTGGTTGATCAGGGATTTGAACTCACAACACTCCAATATGTAGAAGCAAAGATGACAGTGAATGAAAATTGTTGGGGGATACATTTAAGCAGCAAGTGCAAAAAGTCAGCTTTATGCTGGGGCAACATTGGCTAAGTGGTAGAGGTACTAACAAAAAGTTCATCCAAAAGTTAAACTGTAATGGAACTGCTAAGTTGCCTCTAATGGGCACTTGATGGGCCTTAAATGATTCAAGAGTATCATATAAAACTGCTTCAATATTTGGAGAAAAGCAGCTGCCACAACACTAAATGTACAATGTTTTGAGGGCTGAGCTCTGAGGGCTTAGGTTCAAAGATGCCATAGCCGGGCCCTCTGCCAAATGAACAAAGACTGATCCAAGTAAATCCTAAAATACTGTTTCTCTGGTTTAACAGAAAGAACACACACCCATAAGCCCCTCAGAAAAAAAATACACGAACACAAACTTGACATGTAGTCGGGTGTAAAACAGGGCTAACGTGTTTAAAGACCTGCCATACATCTGGCACCTTCAGCACCGTGTTGCCTCGGAACTGCGCTGCTTAGTTTCTACGAAACTGCAGGTAAACAAAGCGCACGTAAACAACTCACACGTTTATACCCCTAACTTCGACCTGCTATGTTTATAACAATAACAACAATGACCTGAGTGTGTAAAGCGGGTACACTCACCTCTCATCCACTCCACAACTTGCATAGGTGTCCACTTTGTTACCGGCTCCATAGTTTCAGCTGAACGTAGTAAGCACACGAGCGCAAAAGTTTTAACTAAACGCCGACTACGGATACTTTCCTAAACTCACAAAGCACACCGTAACCATTCTTCCATAGTGCAACAAACCGAAGAGAAATCCACTTTGTTAGCTTTAGTTTAAGTTTACTTTAGTTTACAGGAGTCTGTAGGACTGATATTCTCACTCTGACTGAGAACAGCTGAAGGTCAGCAGCGAGACAGTGAAGCACTCCCTACAAACACAACACTCTCAATGACAGCCAAATCCAAAGGCGCAACAAGTAGCTCCTACTGAGACTACAGCGGGGGAGGAGCTTAGCGCGCGCGCGCACACACACACACACACACACACACACACACACACACACACACACACATAGTTAGTCTCTCCATCATCGCATCTACATAATTGTGGGAACTTTCCACTGAAATAAATTTACTATAGCTAATTAATTCTACACCTACACATGCTCCTTACCTCTGTAATCTAACGCAAATCTTTTATCTCTTTTAGTGTTGCAACAGAAAGTTGCAGTTTTTTAGAGCAATTGTCTTTTTGGGGGCAACCAAAATGCCCACAAGGTAAAACAAAATTCAGCTCTTTTTCTGCTTGAAATTAGGTCCTTGAAATGATACTGTATATTAATACACACACGTCGCCAATATGTCGCCACAAGGTACAAAATATCAGATCTTTCTATCCTTGAAAGAAAAAAACTAAAAAGAAAAAAAGATAAGGAAACCAGTTGTCCTTTGCGGGGGGCAACTCTTATTGGCATCCTATCCAGAACATGCTTACTCCTCCACCCTGTCTTATCCATGATAGGCACCGGACACCACTGACCAGGACAAACAGGGATAAAATGTGCAAAAATGCTGGTATGTAGATGAGGCACCCCATTAACTTGTCTATTACCATAGGTAAATAATATGGACAGGGTCACCATTCCTGAAACATGTTTTGTTCTGGACAATGTTTCTTAGGGACCTTCCTGGGCTTCCTGTCTACTCGGAGCACTTGAAATCACCAACAATGCCCCCCCCCCCAACAGTAGTAACTATAAATGTTTGGACTTTATTTAGTTTGTTTCGTTTTTATCATAAAGTTCTGTGTGGGAGACCATTATGAAGACCTATACACAACCAAACGTTTACATGAGAATAAAACAACAAATAGTTGGGAAATTAAGGCAAGTGCAGGTCAAAATACAGAAATGAAAAATAATCCCATGTCTGTGTGTACTTCATACATGTACCACTTATCAGCTGCTGTAGTCAGGAGCTCAGGTACGGTCTATCACTGCTGTAGTTTGCTGAAGTGAAACGTGTGTAACTACACGCTGGTATTCTAACCCACTGGTGCCCTCTAAAGGATCCGAGAAACACGGCTGCAATAAGCACCTTTTAAGTGATTCCTCACTTACTCGCTGTCCACACCCGCACAATCCAGTTCAGTGTCACAATGTCACCTGGGCTGAACCAGGAGCACAGGGTGTAAGGTGCAAACCAACCCTAGACAGAGCGCCAGTCCATCGCAGGGCGCGCACACAGACACAGACTCACAGCCAGACAGCCACACGCACGTACGCGCACGCACACACACAAACTGGGACATTGTAGAGACTAGTGATGGGAATTCCGGCTCTTTTGGCTCGGCTCACTAAAAAGAGCCGGCTCTTTCGGCTCCCTTTGTAGCTTAATTTATTCTCTCTCTCTCTTCTCTCTCTCTCTCTCTCTCTCTCTCTCTCTCTCTCTCTCTCTCTCTCTCTCTCTCTCTCTCTCTCTCTCTTTATGCCATAAAGGCTCCCTTCTATGGGGAAAATGATATAATTATGATCACAAGACAGTCATTTTATTTATATAACCCAACAAAAATAACCACATTCTTTCCTATATATATTGGCATTAAATACGACATTAGTTTGGGTGCATCCCACAGTATAGAACTGTGCTAAATAATATGTCTAAGTAGTACTCATCAGCAGTTTATCTAGTAGTTACTAGGGATATTGTCATTCTCACATACTCTGAATTAGGATTTGCTCAAAAGAGTTGACCTATAGTTGAACTATAACCACAGTTTTTCAGCTTTAAAAATAAAGGCTGGAAGTTGATCTCCACTGCTATGATGCCATTATGAAAAACAAAATCACGGACCCGATGGATTGTCTTCGTCCCCACTAGGGTCCCTGGACCCAACTTTGAGAAACACTTCCTTAAACAAATTAAGAGCTTTCCGTAAGCACTCATTCATATAATGTTCCAAATTAAATCCTCAGAATAGCTTAGTATGGTTTCTCCACTACCATTCTTGTCAGGGCAGGTCTGAACTGTGCAGTAAAACAGAGGGTGCTATCGCTCCTCTCTGCTCAAACCTCTTATCAAGTAAAAGCCCAACCTTAAAGCACACACTACTGCCAAACAGCTGGAAAACAAGCGATTAGTGCATCTGTAATTACACTTTCACACCTAACACTCCACTCTGCCAGTTAATTTACTGATGGATGATAGATTTCAGAAATTTGATCAAGACATTTGATCAGGTAACATCTTGTAGAATTATACTAATATAATAATAGGATAGTATACACTATTTAAGCAAAGGTTTGTGAACACCCCTTCTAATTACTGAATTCTGCTATTTCTGCAACACTCACTTATAACACATTGTAATATAAAGCACTCCCCACATACAAACAGTGACAGCAGAATGGGTTGTACAACCCCAGTGACTCTCAATATGACACATTTATTAGGTTTTCACTTCCAACAAGTCAGTTCATCAACTTTCTGTCCTGCTGTCCTTTAACAAAGTCAATAGAGAACTGTTTTTGCCAAATTTGATTGAGAACTTGGCTGGCTTGCACAGAATCTTGACCTCAACTCCATCAGACACCATGAAAAAGCTCTGGAATACCAAAAGTGAGCTAGGGCTTATTGTCTAACATCAGAAGCTGACCTCGCAGTCATGTTCCAAAATCTAGTGGAAAATCTTTTTAGAAGAACTAAGACTGTTTTAGTGTCGAATGTGAGGGCAAACTCCATAATAATACCAATGTTTTGGATGTAATTTATGTGTCCACAAACTTTTGTCTATATAGTGTACCTTGTTGAAATACCTTAGTGAAGACTTTCAAAAGCACACTTAAGTAAATAACTAGCTATAACTATGCATAAATGTGGATACCGTGCCATAGAGACATATTAATTTTATAATCAACATATGAGAGAGAGGACTTTACATTCAGGACAGGTGCACAGGCAATCACATTCCAATTTTGGCACAGCTTTGGATACAAGATCCAGTGTAAAATCAGTACAACCTCACTCACACTTGTTTATAGAGTCATCATCCCTCTGCGATTAAATGATAGCACATGAATAACATTTGGTTTAGGAAGACTTGAAATGCTTCATGCCACAGAGCTGCAATAGTGTGGAGTGAAAAGGGTCCTGTAACTCAGGAGCCCAGGGGATAAAGGAAGTGGGTCTTGCAAATTGCCACAGTGAGATGGTGGCATGTCAGGGGAAACAACAAGCACCAGGCTGACTCAGCAGTATAGCTCTGGATTGCAGTACTAAACCACCTCAGTTCCAGACAGGTGTGGTTTGAGTTGCGTGATGTGGGACTGTGGTAGCCTAGCGGTTAAGGCACTGGACTATGGACCAAAAGGTCCAGGGTTCAAATCCTACTTCTGCCAAGATGCCACTGTTGGGTCCTTGAGCAAGGCCCTTAACCCACAGTTGCTTGGATTGTAAGATTGTATCAATTGTAAGTCGCTCTGGATAAGGGCGTCTGCTAAATGCTGTAAATGTGATGTGAGTAGTGAGGCTTTATTTTGCAGTTTCCAGCATGGGATTTTGTTTGAATTATGAATTCTTGTCTCTTTCTGTGTGTGGGCACATCATGTGAGCTTAAGCATGTGTGATGTCGCTGACATCACCTGGGAGTGTTCTGTGTCTTTGGAGTCTGCACATAGGAGCAGTAGTTAGAGTTGTGTGTCACGTTTTATGTAGATGCTTCAGGTTCATTTAAAACTAGTTTGGAATTTGACTTTGAATACTTTATTTGATAAATGCTCTGATCCTTGTTGTTGAGTCTCAGTTTGAAATGCTGTCACCCCTTGGCGCTTGTTTAATACCTGGCCTAAATCTTGCTTCTGGTACCGATCTCTACCTTTTCAGACCCTGTTCATTCCCTTTCTCCGTGAATGATGAAGGTATATAGTTTATGTGTATCCTTCAGAACTGTTGTGGTAACAGGGGTTGTAGGATGTTATCTCCCCTTCCCTTCACCCTTTCCCTATTCTGGTATTCCAACCCTAGACTGGGACTGAGACGTAACAGAGGTACTAAGACCTCACAATGTTGTAAGTCAGCTGGCCCCTGTCCTGCTGTGGCCAACAATGCCTGAGGGCTATTCCCTGTTACCAGAGGAGTGAAGATCATAGCAAGCTTCCTCACAACCAGTACGTTAATCAGCGCTCACATTCCAGCTGTGTGTTCCTAAGTTCCCCTTTGCCAGAGGTTGTTGAGGTACAGGACCCACTCAGGAAAAGAGGCTGGGTCTATGGCACCTTACAAAATACACTATATATTACAGTGCATAATAATAATATTAATTTCTGGAATCCAAAACATCATGTAATCCCAACACAAAAGAGGTAAATGCATCATAGACTATGGTTACATGACTGTTATTAAACAGACAATGAGGGAGATTCTGCTGATCTTCTGTGCAGACAAATGTTTGCACATAACAGCACTCAGTCCACTAATAAATCATCTGAACAACCTGTCAAACCATGCTAATTACAGCCTATAAATCTACATAACTTCTGGCCAGACTTTGCACAAGAATTTAAGATTATATCTCTTTGACAGGATGTTACAGGTTTGCAAATATCTCAGTAGTTTGCATCTAATCCATGACCATACAGAATCTGTAGATGACGAAATGTACCTCATAAAATATAATAAACCCTTTCTAAACTAACCGATTGCTGTATTATTGTTTAATAAGGGACTAAGATACACATATGCTTTTCGGTTTAGAGCTTTTTCTATAACAATCCTTAAGCAAATGTTATGATAAGATCAGTCAAGAGAACAGTCATTATTATTTTATTAAGACATCCTGGGTCCCATGGGTTTTCTGCATTAAGCAGGAATATTTAATCCTTGCAGTACATTGTATCTGTATCCCTGCATGTATAACAAACAGATATGAGTCATAGCACTAATGACATATTAGTTATATGAGTCATAGTGTTAAATAGAACAATGAACTTGCCTACACCAAAGGGTTCTGCAAACCCACACCGAGCTTACAAAAATAGTGTGACATTTATTCCATTCACCCCTGTTCCGCAGTTAACACAATTGGGAGAGCTCCTATCTCTATGGCACAAATTCAGGCATGAGCACAAAGACACCTCAGATAAAGAACACCACGACTGACTTTAGATCACAGTAGTTTTGAGCTCTTTTACATAGCCACATTCAACATTCAGTTCTGGATTAACGGTACATTTGTCATTAATTAACATAAACATTATATTAAAATGAGTACAACAAAAATTGTTATTAGAATTGTGATATTGATCATACCAACAATTTCACACTAGATCTCTCAAATCTGAAGGTTTAAATATGCTTAGAAACATGATCTGAGGCATCATAATTGGTCCTATGTTACCAATACACAATGAGCTTTCAAAGCAAGTCACATAAACCACACAAATGACGCCAGAGAAGCTTAAGTCTAACACTACTGTGTCTAGAGCACTGTGTTATGTGCACCTCTGAGGTAAGGAGATTACAAAGTTAATAATGGTGCATTAGAAATAAAGATCACATTATGGGGCTTGTGGGAGGGAATCCTGCCTTTTCATATTAAGGTACTCTAGCACAAAGACCTGCAAAATCTTGCTGAGGTTCTGAATGGTGGCACGGTCCAAGTTCTCCTCATTGTCATCAAAGGTGTGCCACACAGAGGGGAATGGGGTGGGGATAAGATGGAGGACCCGGACCCCTGTGAGAACAAAGAGCATGGAGAATCTGGTTCAAACACATGTAGAAATATTCTCAACATTGCCACGTGATTCAGTGGCACATTTTACAAGTGAACCCTTTAGAATTTTCTATATTTCTGCACGCATATGACCTAAATATCATCAGATAATTGTAGACATAGGTAAAGAGAACCAGATTAAACAAACACAACAAAAATATCTTACTTGCTCATTTTTTTGTTGAGGAAAATAATCCAATATTACATATCTGCAAACTGCTGAAGTATGTGAACCTTTGCTTTCATTATCTGACTTCTTGTGCAGCAGTAATTGCAACTAAATATTTCTGCTAACTGTTGATCAGTCCATTGGCTTGGAGGTATGTTAGCTTATTCCTTGGTACAGAGTAGCTTCAAATTTATGATGTTGGTGGGTTTCCACACATCAGCTGCTGCCACAACATTGGATTAAGGTCAGGTCTTTGAAGTGGCCATTCCCAAACATTAACTTGGTCTTTTTAAACTATTTTTGTTAGAATGACTTTTGTGCTTAGGGTTGCTGCCTTGCTGCATGACCCATATTCTTTTGAGACTCCGTTCACAGACAGCTGTCCTGACATTATCCTTTAGAGGGAGTTGGAATAATTCATAATTCATTGTTATATCAGTTGATGTCATGCCAGATGCAGCAAAATAGGCCCAAACCATGATACTACCCCAATGTTTCACAGATGGGAGAAGGTCCTTATGCTGGAATGTAAGGTCTTTATTTCTCCAGACATTACATTTAACATGTAAACCAAAAAGTCATATTTCATATAGTGTGCTTGTACTGACACATTTAAAACGTTTAAACAGAAAATGTTTGTGTGAAAATTGAATTTTTTCATGACCAGGGTTAAACCTCTTTGTGTAAAAAACATCAGACTCATATAAAGAAAAAAAAGGGAAGTATTAATCGTTTAGATATTCTAGGATAGGACACAGTAAATTATTAAAGTACAGTTGTACCTTATTATCCAAATGTACCTCGTTCCTGGGAAAAAGTTTGGATTGTGAATATTTGGATAAGGAAAGTGCAAGTTCTATTATTTATTTAGGCAACATTTCTACCTTGTTTCAACAACTCCAACAGTTCGTCCACTTTTAATTATGTCAGTGTAACATAGAGGCACAGGAGATTTCTGTATTTGCACTCGCTCGCTCTCTCGCTCTCTCTCTCTCTCTCTCTCTCTCTCTCTCTCTCTCTCTCTCTCTCTCTGTCTCTGTCTCTGTCTCTCTCTCTCTCTCTCTCTCTCTCGGATTTGTATTATGTCTGTTGCCTGGATGTGTTGCTGTTGTAGGTATAGTGTGAGCGTGTGTGTGTTGCCCTAGTGCATGTGGCTTGTACTCCCTAGTACTCACCACTGAATAAATGAAAGAGTTAGGCTTTTTTACTGATGGAAAGGAACTGGAGGGTAGAATTAGAAATAAAACAGCAATCAGAAAGCCATCTACTGTATATACACCAAATCACATTGGTTTCTCAAGTTTTATTTCAGCTTATCATTTGTGATAATGGATAAATGGTTCTGATAGCAGGTTAGCTTATTAAAACACCACTGGTGGTGTGTTGATCTGCAATACCATTGCGTACAAGTACTGTGTGGTTTGAGACACAGAATGACATTACAAACTGACATGGGAGCTAGTTTATAAGCATACAGTATTTCAGTAGGTATAGGTATAGTTTTTATCCTTTTAAAAACACAAGTATTTGAACAATGCTTTTTTGTGTTTCAACTTTGTGAACATGTGTAGTAGAACTATGGTCTTATTTATATTATACCAAGCAAAATGCACTTGCTGAATTCCTCATAATGTTACCTCTGCTGAGGAAGGGCATGTGGTCATCCTGGACAGGACCCACGTGCATGCCGGGCCAGAAATACTGCACCTCATTAGGATGACTCTCCAGCTGGTTCAGTGCATGCAGACGCCGCTCTGAAAGGAAGCACAGAGCCACAAATCAGCTGCTGTAGATCCACAGATACACAAATGACATATCGGAGACTAATCCAGAAGAAGCATAACAGCAAATGCTGAATATTAATTTGCTTGATAAAAAAAGCTACATTAACTGTAAGCTAATACGTAATATTTCCCAGAATAACATATTACTGTAATGTGACTGCAAAGATTAAAGTTCTTTCATACACATTACAAAGAGTAAACATGAAGTCTGACAACAACCTGAAAAGGCCAATCAACAAGCACTTAATCATATATTACAATTATTTAGATATGAAGAGAATATCTTTCTAAAAACATCACCCTATTACAATATTTATGCAGCCTGCTTCAAAGAACAGGAGACAAGTGAAAAAGTAACAAGAATCCTCTTCGTGACTGGGAGAAGATATCAAGAAAATACAGCTACAACACAAACTTTACACATCCTCAAGAATTATCTAGACTTTTGTTTAAATTTCCCACAAAATATAGTCTAATATTCATCACATGCAGACCCCACACAGAAAGGATCCAGGTCAGTCCACCTGGGAACAAACCCAGGACCTTCTTACTGTGAGGCAACGATGCTACCCACCGAGCCCCCACACTTCCCAGCCCAACTGAGGTAACGCTTGTCTTCTGGGAAGAAACTGGTGTACCTGGAGAAAAGCTTTATGGACATGGGGAGTACATGTATAGTCCACAAAGGTGGAATCTGGTCTTGGAATCAAACTGGGGATCTCTAGGGCTGTGGGGCAACAGTGCTAACCACTTGTGCCACTGTAATGCCTCCCTGCACAACAGTGAGAAGGAAAAAATTTTCATTCCTTGCAAAAACGGCATTCTTCAGGTCACACCACAGGATGGCTGATGGTCTAGATTTTTGATCTTTCCATTACCATACTATTGTTGATGTACTCCAACACCCAGGCAAAAAACTGTGGTCAAGCCCATAATGGAAAAATATTAAACTGGTCATAGCTTAAAAGCATTACGAAGAAACTTAGTATGGGATAGCTTGTTCCATGAACTTCCCTTTAAACGTTAAAGATTTATGGATTAACTTGTAGGCAGCTTTTAAAAAAGAAGAATCAATACTCTTCCACTCAGCATTGATGGCTTCCAACAGTTGATGAGTATTTGAAAAGCATTCATGTCTAGTTTGTGTATAATGTGAGACCAAATATTTCTATATAGTGTCTGGACTCTGACCAGGCCAAAACAGGAAGCTAATGGATTTGTTCACAAACCGGGTAGGCAGGAGCATTGTTATGTAGAAAAATGACGTCTGGTTACTCCTATTTAAAAAACAACTTTTCAGTTGTGGGAAGGCTTTCTGCAATGTTCTTTTGTATTTTGCACAGTGATGCAGCTCACCAGTAACACTAGCTGAAAACACTTCCCACACCATGACATCTCTTCATCCATGCTTAACAGTGGTAGAGATGCAGTCACTTCTCACCAGGTCCTTAAAAACACCTCTCTGAATCATCATCATACAACTCAAATTGTGATTCATCACTCTGAACAACTCTGCTGAATCACACTGAATCACACTTTCCATATTTGCCAAAAACTTCATTAGCTAATGTTTTTCTCAGACAACAATGGGTTTTTAACAAATCTTCCAAATACAAAACCGTTTTTTCTTGAACAAGTCTTGTTCTCTGAGGTCATTTTGGGCTTGGCCTGTTTTTTGTGCCCAAATGTGGTCTCTCAACATTCCCCAGCATGTGCCTGACCCTCTGCTAAGGAAGGAGGCTCACAGCAGAGCAAGTGCCCACCATATTTTTATCAGTAAGGGATGGGGTTTGATCCCTGTATCCATCCGCCATCATTGCCAGCACCACAAACGCCCACCAGGGGCTGCCGGAGCAGTGGAATGGTGACAATCCCTCGTCCAGCCTTCCTTCCATCAGACATGACCAATTGTGTCTGTGTCATGAGTTAGCTGTGCCACCCGAAAACCCTTTGTGACTTACAGGAAGATCAGATCACATTTTATGAATAACTAATATAGAAATCCAGAAACATTTTTTGTGCAGCTGCAGTGCAGTGATATTGAAATCCTTTTTCCAGAGCCCTCCATACATCTGATAAGTTTCTGTGTGCTATAAATAGCATATTCCTAAACCAGTACAACAACAAGCACATAAAACACAACAAAAACTGTATATGAAACAAACCTCACATTAGGGCCAAATCAAATTCTCCACTTACATGACCTGCAGCTTAAAATGTGTACTCAGATTATACAGTGGGGCAAAAAAGTATAAGTCAGCCACTTAGAAAGATGAGAGAGGTCTGTAAGTTTCATCATAGGTACACTTCAACTATGAGAGACAAAATGAGGAAAACCCACAAACAAGTAAGATTTCTGGCTCTCACAGACCTGTAACTTCTTCTATAAGAAGCTCTTCTGTCCTCCTCTCATTACCTGTATTAATGACACCTGTTTGACCTCGTTATCTGTATAAAAGACACCTGTCCACAGCCTCAAACAGTCAGACTCCAAACTCAACCATGGGCAAGACCAAAGAGCTGTCGAAGGACACCAGGAAGAAAATTGTAGACCTGCACCAGGTTGGGAAGAGTGAATCTACAATAGGAAAGCAGGTTGGTGTGAATAAATCAACTGTGGGAGTAATTGTAAGAAAATGGAAGACATACAAGACCATTGATAATCTCCCTCGATCTGGGGCTCCATGCAAGATCTCATCCCGTGGGGTCAAAATGATCATGAGAATGGTGAGCAAAAATACCAGAACTAAACGAAGGGACCTGATGAATGACCTGCAGAGAGCTGGGACCAAAGTAACAAAGGCTACCATCAGTAACACACTACGCCGAGAGGGAATCAGATCCTACAGTGCCAGCGTGTCCCCCTGCTTAAGCCAGTACATTTCCAGGCCCGTCTGAAGTTTGCCAGAGAGCATATGGATGATCCAGAAGAGGATTGGGAGGAATATCATGTGGTCAGATGAAACTCAACTCGCCGTGTTTGGAGGTAGAAGAATGCTGAGTTACACCATACCTACTGTAAAGCATGAGGGTGGAAACATCATGCTTTGGGGCTGTTTTTCTGCAGAGGGGACAGGACGACTGGTCTGTGGTAAGGGAAGAATGAACGGGGCCATGTATCGTGAGATTTCCACCAGTGAGAGCATTGAAGATGGAACGTGGCTGGGTCTTCCAGCATGACAATGATCCCAAACACACCGCTCGAGCAACAAAGGAGTGGCTCCGTAAAAAGCATTTCAAGGTCCTGGAGTGGCCTAGGCAGTCTCCAGAATTTCTGGACTAATTCTGGACTAATGAATTGCTGCTGTGCCACCCAACTGCAAGAATATCAGTATAGATGGTAAGAACTCACCGATATTTTGGAGCTTGGACAGCCACCTTGCAGTGTTTGAGAACTGGTTACCAAAACGAGGCATGGGACCTCCGATCAGGTCCAACAGAACAAACAGATCCTGTTTGTAAAGGAAAGAAGATAAATAAGAGAAAAAATAATAAATAAAAATACAGCTAAAGCAAGACATAAAGAGGTTGTATGAAGATTTCTTATTGGACTCTGAGAGGACTGGTGATGTTACGTGTTGTAGTACTGTGTCAGAGCCTGATGAGAAACTCAGACAATCTATCTAATCTCAATCATTCTTCTCAATCCTGTGTTCTGACTGAATATAAGAAAAACATAGCTCGACAAACTGCATTTTTGCAAGTGAGTGTATTGAGTGTTTTCTTTAACATATAGTCAGCGTCTAAATATAATAGTAGTCTAACATTTTATTTTAGTAAATACAAAATCATTTAAAAATTACTGTTTTACAAAACCATGTCACAATTATTTGTAGCCATATTTTTTTATGACCAACCAATAAGTAAAACATTTTCTTATTTATTTATTACTTTACATTCATTTAAATGTCTAGGAACTCATAAGGTCATCCCTAACAATTTGCCATATTTCCTTGTCATACACCAACATTGATAAGATTAGATAATACAAAAAAATCTACACAAAAACTGTTGAATGCAATACTTCAGGCAATGGATAGCTACAAAGCTTCAAACCTGAACATCCATATCCACTGTTAGCGCAATAATTAAGAAGTTTAAAACAACAGGAGCTAAAAGAAACTCTAAGCGGAAACAAATGTATTTGCCCCCATGTACAGTGAGGAACATGGTTAGAGAGACAGACTAGAAGGAGACGGGATTGGTTTCTCACAAAACAAAAAGAATTACGATGGGTTTGGTGTAAAAAGAATGGTAATGCAGAAAATAACTTGGTGGAGGATCTGCATTGTTGGGCCATTTTTCCTTCAGCGGGCAAAAGATCCTTGTTAATATTCATGGCATCATGGACTCAATGACATATCAGGATATTTTAAAAGAAAAACTGTCCGTCTCTGCCAGGATACTAGAACTAGATTGTGATTCTTTCTTGGAGCAGGGCAGTGACCCAAAACATATAGCAATTCTCAAAAGTCTGAGACCAGTAGTAAAAAAAAGTTCATATAACATTTTTCCTTATACTGTACTGCAATAACTATACCCACAAATAAAACCTATAGTGGTTTAGTCTTTATTAGTTAGTATTTATTAATCATGTGTGTTAGTGAGTATGCTTACAATGCCGTGTAGCTGGTTGGTGTCTGTGGCTCCTGGAGGGTGTGGGCTGCTCTCCATTTTGTGTGCCAGATGACGAGAGCCATAGAGAGAGTCAGTAGAAGTCCACTGATAAAAAGCTTCCTCTCCATCAAAGAAGAGCAGCTGTAGAGTCAGATCTGATCCTGAGTCCTGAAAGAGCCAAATAGGTTACTATCAGGGTGGCCATAGTCAGGTAGAACTAGCGGTCAAACAGAGCAAAATCCGTTTTGTTGGCCAACAGCATGTTTCCCCATAGAGTTGCATTAATTTAATCATAGCATGAAATATTTCATTTAATTTTGGGTACAAAAAGCACACACAAAACTTGTGGTCAAACACTGAACACAATGTCGTGAGTCAGATGACAGTTCTGATTCAGATCATTAGCTTATGTAATGGAGAACACAATAAAGAAAAATAGCAAGGACCAGCTTTCAACAAAGTAACTGAAAGCATTTGATAAAATGTAAGATATTCTTACAGTGTAGCTTCAGTTTTTACCTTGATCCAGATTTTTTTTTCATAAACTGTGATGGGACTTAACTATAAACACCATAATTGCTGAACGTCAGAACTTTTTAGTACTACAGCTAATAATGTAGATAGCGGAATAAATCCCAAATGGCTGGTACATACTGTATGTACCAAATCACATACACAAGTCATGCTCGTGTACACAAGAGGCTCACAGTAAGTAAAAAAATATGACTAAAAATCAGTTCAGTTTCCTCCCTGTTAACCTTAGATGAGAGTGGCCTGGATTTATACTTCCTTAGCTACATTGCACCAGTTACCCACTCTCTACAGTTGAGCCCTTGCAAGATAAAACCATATACGTGACGCTTTTATAAAACGACTGGCACAACCTTTGATCTCTTTCATTTAAAATAAAACTAGAGCAAACACTAATATCATCACTGCGGCTTTAAAGCTGCTTGATTTTAAATCGATGAGCTCAAATAACGTTATACCACACTTAGGTCGTTAAAATGTCACATATATGGTTTTCAATACAAGGGCTCAATTACTTGTAATCCCGCTATGGTTACACCATACTCACACTGCCATCCAGTGGCCACAACAAATAATTACATTACTCTAAATTCAGAGACGTTTCTAAATTGATCACATATTTAAGAAGTCTTCAATTCAAGAATGGAAAACCTGACTAAGCAGCATACTTTTTTCCAACTGGGATTGTGAATGATTAATCAATGTATTAAAAAAAATGTACATTTGAACTAACACTGGTTGTATGTTATTAGGTCATACTGATGCTAATTGCCTATTACGAGTTTAATGAAGATCAGACCTAATTTTTGAGCAATTAAAGTGAGTAAAAATAATTATAGTAAAAATGAACACAATTAATAACGTGCAATAATTAATGCTGATCATTTCTATGGCCATGTGCATTTTCAACATTTTAAGTTTGAAGCACCCGTAGTTCTGAGCTGTATTGTAAAAGGCTATTCTCTACGTCATACATACTGCATAGAGCTGTACTAGCCTATAGAAAACAGAATTGGATTGAGCTAAACAAATTTCATTTACACAGAAATTAATTCTGTTACACGTCACACACATAAACACACTAATACACTCCATAGCATGGCACACAAGATTACAGCTTGTACAAGCCCCTTTCTTAATAAGTACTTAATAAACTCTTCATTAAAATGGCATCATTCTGATAATCACAATGCCATTGGCAGCACTCCAACAAAGACTTTTTCAGCAAACAAGATAAGACATGATGAAAATAATGTTAGTGAATAATTAAAATGCAACGCGTATTCTGATTAAGTTTATCTTGTGACTGTGTAGTGCTATTTTAATAGAACATCTATTTATTTAGGGTCAAATAGGACAATCAAAACACGATGATTACGCAATAAAAATCGTGTGAATATCAGGATGAAATATCTTAATGAAATGAGACAGATTGGCACCCTATCTAGGGGGCACTTCGGAGTGCACCCTGCAAATTCTGGATTACACTCCAGACCATCCTCAGGACAAGCAGGGGTAAAGCAGAATGCTTTGTTTTCCACTCTTTTTATCAGAGGTAAGACTCAGCTTCAAAATACTCAGTTCAAAACCTAGTATATACAAAATGGTGCTACAATTACATGCTACAATTTTAAAATTCTATGGCGGCACCCTGTCCAGAGTGTACTTCTCCCTCCTCCCAGTGAAATCCTGTATTGGCTCTGGACCCCCTACATCCCTGACCAGGATAAATGGGGATAAAAGAGAATGCTAATCTATATATTTGAAAACAGTAGTAAATACAGTGCCTTGCAAAAGTATTCGGCCCCCTTGAACTTTTCAACCTTTTACCACATTTCAGGCTTCAAACATAAAGATATGAAATTGTAATTTTTTGTGAAGAATCAACAACAAGTGGGACACAATCATGAAGTGGAACGAAATTTATTGGATACTTTAAACTTTGTTTTAGAAATAAAAAACTGAAAAGTGGGGCGTGCAAAATTATTCGGCCCCCTTGCGTTAATACTTTGTAGCGCCATCTTTTGCTGCGATTACAGCTGCAAGTGGCTTGGGGTATGTCTCTATCAGTTTTGTACATCGAGAGAATGAAATTTTTGCCCATTCTTCCTTGCAAAACAGCTGGAGCTCAGTGAGGTTGGATGGAGAGCGTTTGTGAACAGCAGTTTTCAGCTCTTTCCACAGATTCTCGATTGGATTTAGGTCTGGACTTTGACTTCATTCTAAACACCTGGATACGTTTATTTGTGAACCCACTCCATTGTAGATTTTGCTTTATGTTCTGGATCATTGTCTTGTTGGAAGATAAATCTCCGTCCCAGTCTCAGGTCTTTTGCAGACTCCAACAGGTTTTCTTCCAGAATGTTTCCTGTATTTTCTCCATCCATCTTCCCATCAATTGTAACCATCTTCCCTGTCCCCTGAAAAAAAAAGCAGGCCCAAACCACGATGCTGCCACCACCATGTTTGACACTGGGGATGGTGTGTTCAGGGTGATGAGATTGTGTTGCTTTTACGCCAAACATAACGCTTTGTATTCTGGCCAAAGGTTCGTCTGACCAGAGCACCTTCTTCCACATGTTTGGTGTGTCTCCCAGGTGGCTTGTGGCAAACTTTTTATGGATATCTTTGAGAAATGGCTTTCTTCTTGCCACTCTTCCATAAAGGCCAGATTTGTGCAGTGTACGACTGATTGTTGTCCTATGGACAGAGTCTCCCCACCTCAGCTGTAGATCTCTGCAGTTCATCCAGAGTGATCATGGGCCTCTTGGCTGCATCTCTGATCAGTCTTCTCTCTTGTTTGAGCTGAAAGTTTAGAGGGACGGCCGGGTCTTGGTAGACTTGCAGTGGTCTGATACTCCTTCCATTTCAATATGATCGCTTGCACAGTGCTCCTTGAGATGGTTTAAAAAGCTTGGAAAATCTTTTTGTATCCAAATCCGGCTTTAAAACTTCTCCACAAAACAGTATCTCGGACCTGCCTGGTGTGTTCCTTGGTCTTCATGATGCTCTCTGCGCTTTAAACAGAAACTCTGAGACTATCACAGAGCATGTGCATTTATAAGGAGACTTGATTACACACAGGTGGATTCTATTTATCATCATCAGTCATTTAGGTCAACATTGGATCATTCAGAGATCCTCACTGAACTTCTGGAGTGAGTTTGCTGCATTGAAAGTAAAGGGGGTGCCGAATAATTTTTGCACGCCCCACTTTTCAGTTTTTTATTTTTAAAAAAAGTTTAAAATATCCAATAAATTTTCGTTCCACTTCACGATTGTGTCCCACTTGTTGTTGATTCTTCACAAAAAAATTACAATTTCATATCTGTATGTTTGAAGCCTGAAATGTGGCAAAAGGTTGAAAAGTTCAAGGGGGCCGAATACTTCTGCAAGGCACTGTAGCTGTGTACTGTAGTAGTGACTGGATTGTTTGTCCTGCTGCTGTCAGCTCTTCTACTTTGTGTCTGCCACAGTACTGGTGGGTTGATCTGACAGAAATATGGAGGTGACAGATTAGGATCAATACCTGTATCAGCTCACAGTTACTGGTATCTTATTGAAATTGCAAAAACGTCTGGTGCATCCCTAGTTATTGTAGCTTTCTGTGGCATTGGCTCGTGTTGTCACATATGAAATTATCATATTACTCACCCCTGATGCACACTCAATACCTGCTTAAACAGGAGTTCGTGAGTATCCTCACCTTAAGAGCCTTTAACTCATTGTCCAGCGATCTGACCATTTCAAGCATCATGGAGCAAGGTACAGCTGAGTCTGTGGCTCCAAGGAACTCCCGTCCATGCCATTGAGGAGGGAAGTACTTGGAGTCGTAGTGACAGGCCAGCACTAGCCGCCGCTTGGCGTTGGGATCTAGGGTGGCAATAATGTTTGTGAAAGGCATATGGCCGTATGGCGTGTAGTCCTGGAACTGATCCTCGGTCACTTGCCAGCCTGCTTTCAGTGAACTCAGGGTAGATTTAATTTGCTATGAAGAGAAATATGGATAGAGATGGAGACAAAATGCAGATTTTGAAATATAATAAAGTTATTTCAGAGCATACATGAATCATTAACTTTGATTGACACACACCTTCTGCACTGCTTGACTTCCTGCAGATCCTGGGTAACGCACCACCAGCATAGGCTTCAGGTCCTTCTCCCACATGCGGTCAATGTTCGTGTGTGCCAGAAGCCTGATCAAATCATCAGAACTTAAAATGCTTGCCTTGTGGTACAACTGGGGGGAGAGAAAAAAACCCCTCAAAACTCTCAAAAGCATTATCTCTGCAGAGCGTGGTGTTTTATTGATTACCGTTCAATTGCTGATAACATGAGCACTTCCTAGTTCTCAGTTTCATCATATACTGTTTATATTTGCCTTGCTTATCTTTGAGTTAGGGTACACAGGTGGTAGAGAGGTGTAATACACTAGCCCACCACGAAGGGACCGAATTTGAGTTCTGGTGGTGCCGTCTGAGTGGGTCAGGTGTAGCTGATGCAGACGCGATTGACTGTATCAGAGGGAAGCTCTGATTGGGGTTGGGGGATCATCCTGCATGAAACATTCCCAGCCCTGCAACAGACTGGCATCCCATCGAGGGCACACTTATGCCTGCACCTTGTGCTTTCTGAGGACAGGCACTGGAGCCCACAAGACCAGGAAAATGTGTGGGTAATTCTTGGAAAAAAACAATTTGATTTAAATGATCACAGGGAATACACTCAAAGTTTATGCTCATAATACAGACACTAGTGCTTACTGAGTGTCTGACATGACACATAATATACCCGGTATTTACAAATGATACAATTTAAATGCAGTTGATGCCCTACGATGGATTGGTACCCTGTGTAGGGTTGTTCCTGCCTTGCACCCTATGGCGCCGGCTAGGCACCGGCTCTCCCGCAACCCTGTCCAGGATTAAACGGATAAGAAAGTGAGTGAATGAATGAATGAATAAATAAATACAGTCAATACCCAAAAATATGGAGCTGTATTTTCAATGTATAAATCTTACCTTGTTCCAACATATTTAAAACCTCGCCTGCTTTCAATGATGACAACGTTATACAGTGGCACAGACATTTTTGTAAGTGGTTCTTCTGCCTGTTGTCTGGAGATTGGGATGTTTCCTTCTTGCATACTATTTTTCTATACGGTCACACTGTGTTTCATCTAGTGTTAAATGCTACAATTTGAATACACAACTTTTACTTCATAATTAACCACTGAACCACTAAAATGCAAAGGTTAGGTAGCTCAGATAGGAGGAAGGAGGAGGGTCTTGTTGACACTATTTATTGACACTATTTTCAGAATCGCCATTCGCTATAGCAGGTTAGTGCATCAAGATATCTTATAACATACAGAGGGAATTCAAATCTAAAGAATTTAAAACTGATATGACACAGATATTTTTTCAGCTCAGTATCTGACAAATCTGTTTTAAATAAATGGTTGCTGGTGTGCTGCCACAGGGACTGTCTGTCTAGTGTGTGGCGTATGCATATTTAATTAGATAAAGATTAATTTTCCTGAGGAAAATGTTTTACTTCCAACACAAAACATACAACAGTGAACATCTGGCAACTCCTAATTGTGCTACCTATTGTTAAAACATAACCCCATTCATCTGAACTGTGGACCAGAAGGTCCAGGGTTCAAATCCCACCAAGCTGCCACTGTTGGGTCCTTGAGCAAGGCCCTTAACCCACAATTGCTTGGACTGTAAGACTGTATCAATTGTAAGTTGCTCTGGATAAGGGCGTCTGCTAAATGCTGTAAATGTAAATGTAAAAATCTGTAGTGTTTCACCTTAACCTATTGGCTCATTTACACCATACTCATTTAACGTACACTTGACCAAAGTTTTAAACCCCTCCACAGATTAACTAGATGTCCCTTTCTTTCTTTGGAATGCTGTCACCCTTGATCAACACAATGAAAAAAGTAAAGTGGAATTAAAAGGAATGAGTCTGACTAATAGACGATAGATAAAGGATTTACTTCCAGAAATGAATCCACTCTTTGTCTGAAATGCCACTTTCCTTTTTTCCCTACAAAGGGAAAAGTGTATTATGGGTTACTCTACATTCCCTAGACTAATCTACTCCAATGAATTGTGGGATATCAAAGGCAAGCTATACATTCTACATGACATATCACGGCAGTAAATAGTGAACAGTGCGTGACTATGACCAATCCCATCACAACTCAGTTGATGTGACAGAGATGCTAAGGCAGAGATGGCACAGTATAGGCACACATGTGAGAACTGGCCGACTACCATCAAGACCTGTTTTCAAGTCTTGGCAGTGCCACCAACATGGTCAGATGCACAAACACCACTGGCTATGTATGAGGAATGAAAGGCCAAATGAGGATTAAGCTTTCAACCTCGGTCATTAGAGGTGCCGGCAAAAATGATTGCTAGGCTCTGTACACTGGACAAGTTGCAGAAATATTAATGATCTAGATTACTAGCTTTTGGGTACAAATTATTTATAATAGTTTGAAATGGAGGAGTGGCTCCATGGGTAGCCCTGTCACCTCACAGTGAGGAGGTCCTCGTTTGATCCCAGGTGGAGCGGTCTGAGTCCTTTGTGTGGAGTTTGCATGTTCTCCCTTTGGCCGCGTGGGTTTAGTCCGGGTGCTCCGGTTTCCTCCCACAGTCCAAAGGCTTAGGTTAAGGTTAATGCTTTAGGTTATTTGATTACGCAAAATTGCTCACAGTGTGTGAATGTGTGTATGAGTGTGTTAGAGTATATGCCCTACGATGGATTGCCACCCTGTCTAGGGTTGTTCCTGCCTTGCACTTTATGCCGCTGGCTAGTCACCGGCTCTCCCGCGACCCTGTCCAGGATTAAGCGGATAAGAAAGTGAATGAATAAATGATGAGTTTAAAATGGTACCTTCAGAAGAACTTACTCATGTGAAATGGTAGAATAATTAAATGGTCTTACAACACTTGCACAAGTACAAAACACAGATTAGAACAGAAGGTAAACAAACAATGTCTCATGATGCAACACTTTTTGTAACATCAAATGTGTAACATCAAGCAAATGTGTAACATCGCTAAGTGATCCATTTCCCAGTTGCATCAAAATCACTATGTTGAACATCTGTTGATAAAACAATGCTAATACTATGTTCAGACAGAGACACGTTCCTCATAAAGATTTCCTGTGTTAGGACATAGAGGAATAAATCATTACACAATAAATAGTCGGATATTACATGGGACAATGACGCTGCATTGCTGTAACACGACATGTTTAAGCTTGTTTAGAGGGAAAATTATACATTGCATATGCCTGTGAGTAATTATGTGGTCTACACCAACCACACAAAGCGACAGAGAACTTTGAGAAAAGAGAAGCTATAATAGGAGATTCCAGCCAAAAAAGCAGGAACATGCTGTGACTGACTGTTTTAACCTAGTGAAAGACATTAATATGTATTTAAAGTATAAATCTACACTAAACTACACTATACACCATTTAGCCAAATATTATCTTTTTGAACTTTTCATTTTCTGACATCAACCTCATTACATTTGTTTGATCTCAAAGTCCATTTGCTGTTCTTTTGTGATTGCTGGTATAACCCTGTGATTTAAGTCACCAAGCACAGCAAGCATGTAAATAGAAAAATCCTGATCTAAAATTCCCCCATTTAAAGAAAAACTGGTTTGCTAGTTGGGTGTTCCATTGAAGTCCTATGTGAATATGATTTCATAAATATTGCTTATCACTTTTATTCTATGCGTTTTGGGGGTCCATTCATCTTCCTGCCCTGCGTGGCCAGTTCAGTTTCCCAGGTCTTTGTAATTTACCTCAGGTATGGCTGTTGATGCCATGAGTGTCAAATATTATCTCCAAGTGCTGGTGTGGCTGGAGGTTTTAACCATGCAACCAAGCAGCAGCTGCACCTGATTCCATTCATTTAAGCAATCTGCCTTGATCTTTAAGCAACTAAAGATTTTGGTTAGAATAAGTACATATAGTCTAACTGGTTATTAGTGTTATTGGCTATTTGGGGATTAACGTAAGCACCTCTGGTTTGGGCTTACACTTTAATTAAGGGGCTATAATTATGTGTGTCACCTCTCTGGTCTTAAATACAAATACAGGCCAGAGGAAAACTTTTGAAGTGAGATTTGCCACACATACATGTATGTAGGAATGGGCTGCTGAGGGTGCCATGGTAACTCCAGTTTTTGGGATCGTGTAACTATAACTGTAACTGTCAAAATATAACAATAACCAACATATCAAGAGCAAAACTTGCCAAAATGGGTGAATCTATAGTTATCTGTACTAACACAGAACAGAATCTTAAATCACGCCACCATCGTACATTTCAGGCTTTAACATTAAAGAATCAACTGAGTAACTCTGTTTTGGGAAATATGAGAAAAATAGGGCACTCATGTGGTGTGGTAGTCAAAGACACTAATCCATCATTAGTCCCACTAGTCCCACTGCTGGCACCCATGTTCAGGACTTGCCTGCTCTGCCAAGTCAGCCCTGTGGCAGACTTGCATCCCATCCAGGATATTTTAATGCTGGTACCCTGTGTTCTCCAGGGATAGATGACAGTGCTCCCATGTGACCATGACAATGACAAAATGGGGTTAAAATGTGCAAAATCTGTGCATAGTGCCTGAAAGGTTAGAATTCATTTGTATTTTAAATAAGACTAATTTCATGCTGTCTCAAAACACACACAGTTTGCTTGTATTTTCTTTCTTACATTTACTTTTGCCAGAAGCTCTTATTCAAAGTGATGTACAATTGATAAAATCTTACAATCTTACAGTGCTGAGAATTGAAACCTGAACTTTTTGGTCAGTAGTGAAGCATGTGCCACCACAGTTCCCTTTCTTAAGTGTTCAGAAATCTAGTGCTCTATACTAACGTCACATTTACTCTTACATCACATTCATTGGTTTTCTTCAATAAATTATATGAAATACCCTTGTTGACTGCCCAGGTATGTCACTTGTGCACACCTGCACTGTCATCTCTCTGCATTATAGCAAATACTGTATTAATATAACGTGGTCCCTAATTTCTTAACATGCATTAGCATGACTTTATTTCATTATTCAATCTATGTATTTCAGTTATCCTTTAGTATGACCTGACTTATTCCTCATGCGAATGCTGCTTAACATTTCAGCATCCCCAAATTTACCCACACTAAAGTGTGCATTATATTACAACTGAAAGGTCAGGCTGCAATTTAACTCTTAAGAGATTTGAAGAACGGAGTGAGTCTTAAAAATAACACTGATGGATCAATGGTGAGGGGATGTGCTGCCATAGCAACAAGGCAGAGAAGAGAGACCGAGCACACAACACGCTTAGTTCATACAGTGAAACATCTGCCTGAGGAAAGCTACGCACAATCGTTCAGTTTTCTAGATATGACATAACCAATAGACTGACAAATAATGCATGTTAAGCATCGTATTGATAATAGCAGTCAGGCAGAAAACATCTGCATAAGTAACGCGATTGACGGTGGAAAACAACACGGTCCGCGGTCTACATGCGGCATTTATTATCAAGAAACTTGGAGTGAGTCATCGATTGTGGATCTAGCTCACAGTGCAGGCTGTTCTCATTAATGAATAATCTTATATTTATTCAAATGCCCTACAAGAAGAAAATCAGTCTAGCCGGTTCAGTAGATCCCCTACTGAACCGAATCAGCTGGTAAACCATATTAGGTAAAGCGCAGTATAACATTCCCTGCATTATCGGAAAATAAATATATTTTACCTTTTCTTTTGTCCATGGTATTTGAGCGCTGGTGTAACCCCCAAAGGTGGCGAAGATGCCCAAAAGAGTTAACCACATAGTCATACGAGATCTCTCAGCACTCATTATACTCGCTACACTGAAGCTCCGAACTGATCCGATCTGTGCGCCTCCAGACGCCAGATCATCATGTGAGGGGTGAGGGAGTGGAGTGAGGGGGAAGGACCTGCAGGCATGATGGGGGCAGAGCCTCGTTCACTGACACACTTTACTCAAGCAGCTTACTCTAAAATGTCATAAACAATGAACGGCCAGTATCAATATTTATTACTGTAAGCAATGGTAAGCCATTTTGCCGACTCTAAAAGATAAACTAAAAACCTAGTTAATATCTACGACCCCAACTCAGAAAAGGTTAGGACGATATTAACAATGCAAATAAAAAAAAACTTTGATTTTTATTTCATTGAAGACAGTATAGACCCAAGATCTTTCATGTTTTGTGTGTGTAAGTGACTGTTCAATATGTCTTGATGCATGCTCAATAATCCAGGTAAGAAAATCCCAGACGTTGAATCTGTTCATCTGGACACAGGGTTTTGTGGGAGAAATGTTTCGTCACTCATCTAAGTGACTTCTTCAGTCTCAGCTGGTTGGAAAACTTCCACAATCTTATATACAGCACATCACTAATGGAAGTTCCCTTTTTACAAATTTTTGTCAAAAAGGGAACGTCCATCCCTGAACCGAGGAGGGGGCCCCAGAGTACATCTCTCACCGTCTTACAACGCCGCTATCGCAGCCCTTCCCCAATCCTGTTTGAATGGCATACGTGGCCAATGTCATTAATGGCTATGGTCTGCATATTAAACTGATCACCAGTCCCATCGTTATGCAATATTTCTGGTACCAGTCATTATGCAAATGTAATGTATATAGGATTGGGGAAGTTTTCCAACTAGCTGAGACTGAAGAAGTCACCTAGATGAGTGACGAAATGTTTCTCCGACAAAACCTTATGTCCAGATGAACAGATTCAACTTCTGTGACTGTTCAATACTTTAATTATCATCATGGGTGGCGCAAGGGAGGGGCTTGGGCGCATTGTAGCTACCGCCAGGATTGCCATAGCACCCCCATAGCACCCCCAAGACATTTCTTTGGATTGTTAGATTTGTTTTAATGTATAATGACATATAGTATAATTTGAAAAATAAATAAATCCATTAATAAAATGGGAAAGATTAGGCTAAACATCATAAAGCCAACACAAGTGGTATGATTCAGTCAATGGGCACAGCACACACTGAACGTTGACGTCCCTTCACATCCATTTACTCGGAGCGCTATTTTTTTGTAATTTAGCATTAGCGACGTCACGCAATGGATTGTTGTTTACTTCATAACCGTTCAAAACCCAATCAAAAGGAAGGTGATGATAAGCCCAATGGGGCTAGAGGTGATGTTAATAGGACCGTGGGGCTGTGGTAGTGGCTAAGTTACTAGACTCTGAACCAGAAGGTCCAGGGTTCAAATCCCACCTCTACCAAGCTGCCGCTGTTGGGTCTTTGAGCAAGACCCTTAACTCACAATTGCTTGGATTCTAAGACTGTAACAATTGTAAGTCGCTCTGGATAAGGGCATCTGCTAAATGCTGTAAATGTTAATAGGTCTCATGAAAGTGAGTTCACAACACTAGTAGTTACAGATCAGGACCAAGAAACGCCAGAGGATGAAAATGAAGAAGGGGACCTACCTACCTTCGTTTGCTGCTGCTGCTGCAGAAGCTAGCTTTTTTGCCGGTGATATTAGCAATCGCCCCCAAGAAAGCCTAAGGCCGCCAGTTCTTCAGAAGTACTGCACAGCCATTTGGGAATCAGCAGATAAGTTTTAACAAAAGCTGGTTGTCTCAGTATGCAGGGCTAGATTACAACGTGTGCAAAGACTACGTTTGCTTTGCTTGCCGCCATGTTTTAAAACAAGGGAACGAATTTCATTGTCTCTGTGGTGCTTATTCATTCAACATTAGGTCTATGGAATGGAATGATGATGATTCATTTTTCAAGGTTTTGGTAAGTGGAAGCATGAGTTTGTGATTCAAGAATCTGAGGTTGAAATGTACATAAAGCTATGTGTGCTGCTTGCTGCTTGTGTGCAAGCCTTGGCCACAGTTGAACTGTGTTTATGTATTTTCAGAGGTATGTTTATGTATGTTGATCTGTGGACCTTACATCTATATCCAATGAGCTGAATACCTCGCCATGTGTTCAGCACAAAGTGTTATTGTTATGGAGCAGGTACTCTCTGGTATTGTAGTAGACGTTAAACTGTGGTGACTCGCACATTAATGGGAAACCCTAAATTTCAGAGCACCTTTGCTGAAAAGTCAAGCTACCCCATACCACCAGCAACAGAAATACTCTGAAGCCACCCCTGATTAATATTATAATTTCAATGGGGAAGAGAAACTGATTCCTTACTTTCGGTCAGCTTCATTTCAGTTATTAATAAGCATCTATTCTTGCTTCTCAGGGCTAAAACCCATTCCAAAACAAGTTGGGACAGTAAACCATTTAAAAATTCGTTATCATGCCATTGTTTGTCACAACACTTAAAAAACGTTTGGCACTGAGGATACCAAGTGACGAAGTGTTTCAGGTGTTATTTTGTCCCATTTTTCCTGAAACACATCTTAAGGTGTGCAAGAGTATTGGGGTGTCATTGTCACATTTTTCCTTTCAAAATTCTCCATGCATTCTCTAATGGGAACAGGTCAGGACTGCAGGCAGGCCAGTTCAGTACAGTGGTACTTGAAAGTTTGTGAACCCTTTAGAATTTTCTATATTTCAGCATAAATATGACCTAAAACATCATCAGATTTTCACACAAGTCCTAAAAGTATATAAAGAGAACCCAGTTAAACAAATGAGACAAAATATTATACTTGGTCATTTATTTATGGAGGAAAATGATCCAATATTACATATTAGTGAGTGGCAAAAGTATGTGAACCTCTAAGATTAGCAGTTAATTTGAAGGTGAAATTAGAGTCAGGTATTTTCAATCAATGGGATGACAATCAGGTGTGAGTGGGCACCCTGTTTTATTTAAAGAACAGGGATCTAGCAGAGTCTGCTCTTCACAACACGTTTGTGGAAGTGTATCATGGCACGAACAAAGGAGATATCTGAGAACTTCAGATTAAGTTTTACATAAAAGTTACAAAACCATCTCTAAAGAGTTTGGACTCCACCAATCCACAGTCAGACAGATTGTGTACAAATGGAGGAAATTCAAGACCATTGTTACCCTCCCCAGGAGTGGTCAACCAACAAAGGTCACTTCAAGAGCAAGGCGTGTAATAGTTGGCGAGATCACAAAGAACCTCTCTCACATTGGCTAATGTTAATGTTCATGAGTCCACCATCAGAAGAACACTGAACAACAATGGTGTGCATGGCAGGGCTGCAAGGAGATAGCCACTGCTCTCCAAAAAGAACATTGCTTCTCATCTGCAGTTTTCTAAAGATCACGTGGACAAGCCAGAAGGCTATTGGAAGAATGTTTTGCGGATGGATGAGACCAAAATGGAACTTTCTGGTTTAAAAGAAAAGCGTTATGTTTGGAGAAAGGAAAACACTGCATTCCAGCATAAGAACCTTATCCCATCTGTGAAACATGGTGGTGGTAGTTTCGTAGCTTGGGCCTGTTTTGCTGCATCTGGGCCAGGACGGCTTGCCATCATCGATGGATCAATGAATTCTGAATTATATCAGAGAATTCTAAAGGAAAATATCAGGACATCTGTCCATTAACTGAATCTGAAGAGAAGGTGGGTCATGCAGCAAGACAGCAACCCTAAGCACACAAGTCATTCTACCAAATAATGGTTACAGAAAAATAAAGTTCATGTTTTGGAATGGCCAAGTCAAAGTCCTGACCTTAATCCAATCAAAATGTTGTGGAAGGACCTGAAGTGAGCAGCTAATGTGAGGAAACCCACCAACATCCCAGAGCTGAAGCTGTTCTCTATGGAGGAATGGGCTAAAATTCCTCCAAGCCGGTGTGCAGGACTGATCAACAGTTACAGGAAACGTTTAGTTGCAGTTATTGCTGCACAGGTGGGTCACCAGATACTGAAAGCAAAGGTTCACATACCTTTGCCACTTACTAATGTCTAACATTGGATCATTTTTCCTCCATAAACAAAAAACAAGCAGTAGTAATCAGGAGTAGTAATCATCTATAATTCAGTTTTTGACTAGGCAATAAATAATCCTAAATACTAAAATAATTATTGATATGCCCACAATTCCTCTGAGGATATGCAGATAAGCGGATAAGAAAATTAATGAATGTAATTTTTTCAGTGGTGCCCAAACTTAATATGAGCGCACAGGCTCTAATGAGAATGATCAGTACCAAAATAGATGAAAATCACAGACTGGGTATAGCAGAAAGCGATAAATGTTCCTAACATTATTTTTTATATTTTATATATAATTTTTATATATCATTTAGTAATTCATTAATAGTTAGAAAACAAATTCATAGAAGGACGGTATGGTGTTCCGTGATTGGTTGGTTGAAGCACGTGACCCCTCAGCGTTGACACACGTGTTAGACTACGTACCTACCACGCCGGAAGAAGACCGTATGCCATTTGATTGCACGTTTTATTTAGATTGGTTGTTTATATAAATAAAAGGTCACTATGGACGATGACATTTTACTCCTGAAAAAGCAGCTCATGGAAAAAGACGCGGAAATCGCTGCTTTAAAAAACAAGCTCGAGCGAAGCCACAAGGTCTGAATTAACACGAGCTTTCCTTTTGTAAGCAGGTTCTCCCAAAACACAATGATCTTTTATAGAGATGATCTTTCTATTGTTTCATCAGGTTAACTCCTTAACGATGGATTTACAAGACCAGGTCTCACCTCTGGCTCCTTTGCAGAACACCTCATTAAGCAATGATGACATTATGAGATACAGCAGGCAGCTGCTTCTGCCTGAGCTCGGGGTTAAAGGTGACGTTGTGATAACTAGATAGACATTATTTCCGTCTCTCATGTAGCAAACAAACACACAAACTCGTGTCTTATCTTCACAGGTCAGATTAAACTTTCAAACACGTCTGTGTTGGTGGTGGGCTGTGGAGGTTTGGGCTGTCCTCTCGCCCTGTACCTGGCTGCAGCTGGAATAGGTAGGCTACTGTAGACTTTAGTTTTGTTCTATTAGTATGGACCTTGACCAGTAATAACATCGCAAAAAAAAATCACTTGATCAAATGGCTTCTTCATGGAACATCAGACAACAACACTGTACTTTCAGTATTGGGTAACAAGTTAGGATTCTTTGCCTTATTTGCACTTCACAGGAATCTCAAAGAAATTCAGTAGTGTCCTATGAAGTATAGTCATATAAAAAAGTTAATTCACACAAAATGAATTCTTAGATCCAACATCCCTTTTGTATATTGACAACAATGCTGGGGTAAGGTGGTACAGTATTAACACATTAGAGCAATCTAATTATTTTTCCTGCAACAAAGTAATGTTACGGTTTATTTTCCTGTGATCTCATTAAACAAGCATTTACAGGAGACCACGGGGACTGTGGTAGCCTAGCAGGTAAGGTACTGGACTATGGACCAAAAGGTCCAGGGTTCAAATCCCACCTCAGCCAAAAGCTTCCACTGTTGGGTCCTTGAGCAAGACCCTTAACCCACAATTGCTTGGATTGTAAGATTGTATCAATTGTAAGTCGCTCTGGATAAGGGCGCCTGCTAAATGCTGTAAATGTAAATGCTCTTCTGTATCTGTATCCCCCTAGAACTAGGGAGTTTTTCCTTGCCACTGTCGCCCTAGGCTTGCTCAATTTGAGATTGGACGTAGTTATTAGGAGATAATCTAAACTTGTAAAGCTGCTTTGAGACAATGCTCCATTGTAAAAAGCGCTATATAAATAAATCTGACTTGACTTGACTTGACTTGACTGTAATTCTGAGTAGTGATGGCAGAAACAAAGCTTTCTGAAACTTCCTAAACTAAACTGTTTGAAAAATGATTCAGTGTTTCAGAAAGCTCTAAACCCCATGCCTTGGCAACAACTACTGGCCAGATTTCAACAACTGCCTCAGGAAAACAAAAAAGCTTCATACAAACAACGATTGTTCAATTTGAATTTGAACGTGAATGCTCTTCTATCTTAAATAAAACAAATAAAGGATTACTGTTATCCTTGTAGTTTCTAGTTGGCACAGATTAAGATGGGTTTTAGGGAGTAACATAAAGTACTGAGGATGGAATTACTTTTTCCAGGAAGTCATGCCTGTAGTACCCTATTTACATTTTGAAAGTATGGTATGGTAAAGTAAGTACAGGTGTGGTACGAAGGGATGTTGATCGTGTGGACATTAAAGGGCACCTGTCATTTGTAATTGAGTACTTTTGACCAACTTCCTAAACACTGATATGCAATTACTAAGCGTACAGTATGTCGGTGTTAAATGTAAATTTTTTTTTTTTTAGCCTTTTCAGACCCTTGGATCGAGGATATAAAAGAATGAGTGGGTTAGGGAGGAATGACTCCTGACCAGTACATTCATTGATTCAAATATTTAACTGCTCAAGTAAATGGAAAGGAATCTTAATTCATGACCAATAGTTTTACTCATTCAAACATTGAACCAGTTTAAAGAGATATGAAAGATTCAAATTAATGACCAGTAGATTCAATGATTCACACACAGAACCATTAAAGAGATGGAATAGTCAAATTCATTAAGAAGCAGTTCAATGATTCAAACCCTGAACCACTGAACATGGAAGGAGGTAATCTCATTTACAACCAAAGCAATATTTAAATCCATCACTGATACTGTAAATGAGACAGGATTGAATTTTAGTCCTGCACAAAAGTCTCATTTGTATTCAACTATTCTTAAGATAAACACATGACGTAAACAAATACATATTTCATGAAGGTGGTTGAGTATTAAATAAGGATGGTCAGATGAAATCTCTCAAAGCTTCGACACTCTTCCTTGATCGTGGTAAAAGCCACTGTGAGTAGTAAAAACAGCGACATCTTGTGGTTTGCGAAAATTTATAGCAGTAATAACCTCGAATGCCGCTCCGTATAAAGCACGCGCACACTTCCTTGATATAGCCCTTTAGCCATACAGTGGTATGAAAAAGCGTTTGCCCCCTTCCTGATGTCCTATTTTTTTTGCATGTTTGTCACTCGTCAGTGTTTCGGAACATCAAATCAATTTAAATATTAGTCAAAGACAACACAAGTAAACACAAAATGCAGTTTTTAATTAAGGTGTTTATTATTAAGGGAGAAAAACATCCAAACCCACATGGCCCTGTGTGAAAAAGTGATTGCCCCCTAAACCTAATAACTGGTTGGGCCACCCTTAGCAGCAACAACTGCAACCCAGCATTTGTGATAACTTGCAATGAGTCTTTTGCAGCGTTATGGAGGAATTTTGGCTGCTCATCTATGCAGAATTGTTGTAATTCAGCCACATTGGAGGGTTTTCCAGCATGAACAGCCTTTTTAAGGTCATGCCACAGCATCTCAATAGGATTCAGGTCAGGACTTTGACCAAGCCACTCCAAAGTCTTCATTTTGTTTTTCTTCAGCCATTCAGAGGTGGACTTGCTGGTGTGTTTTGGATCACTGTCCTGCTGCAGAACCCAAGTTTGTTTCAGCTTGAGGTCACAAACAGATGGCCGGACATTCTCCTTCAGGATTTTTTGGTAGACAGCAGAATTCATAGTTCCATTTATCACAGCAAGTCTTCCAGGTGATGAAGCAGCAAAACAGCCCCAGACCATCACACTACCACCACCATATTTTACTGTTGCTATAATGTTCTTTTTCTGAAATGCTGTGTTGCTTTTACTCCAGATGTAATGGGACACACGCCTTCCAAAGGGTTCAACTTTTGTCTCGTCAGTCCACAGAATGTTTTCCCAAAAGTCTTGGGGGTCATCAAGATGTGTTCTGGAAAAATGAGACGCGCTTTAATGTTCTTTTTGCTCAGCCGTGGTTTTGAGCAAAATGTGTTTACTTGTGTTGTCTTTGATTAATATTTAAATTGGTTTGATGTTCTGAAACACTTAAGTGTGACAAACGTGCAAAAAATAGGAAATCAGGAGGGGGACAAACACTTTTTCACACCATTGTATGTGCCCGTATATAAGCCTAACAATGCTGCATGTATTTTATTTGGTGGTCTAATTCCATATAAATTTTTTGGCAATAAATACCATAGTGAGTCTGTAATTATCTTTTATCCATGAAGCAATTACATTATTAGGCAGAAAGCAAGGCCTCACACGGAGAGTCATTGATTCATTTTCCAAAATAGTGCTTTGTGCTACATACTTCCCTAAATGCATAGGTCTAACATACTGACATTTTTTTTATTTTATCATCAGTCACATCAGACCAATAACTGCATAGCCTCCTCCCTATTTTAATACTATTATTAATATAAAAATATTTAGTGTTTGAAAGTAGGACAGTAGTGAGCATGTGCATTCAGCCTTTGCATATGGGCAACATAGCACACACATCCAATGTACGAAAAAATGACACACATGGCAGAACGAAGTACCTCTGTGCTGAGATCAGCTCCTCTACTCAAGTAATACCTGGATAGCTGTGGCCCTCTGTTGTTTCCAATCTATTGTTTGATTAGTTAGAGGATGCAGACAAATTGTGCATAGAAACAGACAGGATACAGACATGACCTAGGTATGGTAGGTGTATCTGATCAAAAAGGCCAGTACGTATAAAGCAAGCTAATATACCCAGTAAATTATCAATTTTAAATGTATATGATGTTCTATCGCCATGCCTTCCATATAAAAATACACAGATGAGCCAAAACATCATAACCAACTGGTCTGCAATGATGTTTAGTAGATGGCGCATTTCAAATGGATGTCCATATGACATATTCCTCCTGAAACCAGCATTAAGAAGTTTGGTGACTTGTACCACAGTGGCACTTTGTTGCCTTCATGCATTGATGAGCATTAGATGCCCAACACCTTGTCACTGGTTTGTGTTTTGCTCATCCTCCAACCACTGTTGGTAGATGCTGCTGAGTTCCTCACACTATTTGCCATCTTGAAGATGCTCCAATCCACGATTTGGCCCATGCAAAGTCGCAAAGTCGATTTGTGCTTGCTGACTTCTTCTGCATCCGACATGTCGACTATATGAACTGACTGTTCGTTTATCATGTTTTTGCTCATTTCTTTATGTTTTGTACTCTCTACAGCTTTCAGATTTCACACGGTTTGAACTTGTTGAATGATTTGTTGAACTGTATTGAAGTTCAGCTTATGCAAACGGAATTATAATTACACTTGAATGAAATTTGACTTGGATGTATTCTGTGTATGTGCCTTTGTAAGATGATTTGTGCACCGTCTGGGCTAAAATTGAAAGTTGTTCATGCATCCAGAATCATTTCATGGGCATGTAACTTAGCATACAGCTATGTGATTATATTGTATGCGTTCAGGACGTTTGGGACTGCTGGACTATGATGAGGTGGAACTAAGTAATCTGCACAGACAGGTGCTTCATACTGAGCAGACTCAGGGTGTGTCAAAAGCCCAGTCTGCAGCACAGACCCTCAGCAGGTACTTTCTAATCCTACAGTAAACACAAACATATGTAAGGAACCAGGCATAGGAATTCTCTTGAGTGTGCTGTCTTAACCTTTGTGTTCCAACAGGATTAATTCTAGAGTGCAGTGTGTGCCATATCATCTCCAACTCTCCTCTGAGAATGCCTTACAGCTCATCCAACAGTATCCTTTCACAGTCCTATCTATTTAATTTGATATTGCTGTTGAGCATCCTTGACTGTTCTTCTATGTATGATATTGTGGCTGATTGTTCGGATAATGTTCCTACACGGTATCTCGTCAATGATGCCTGCGTTCTCAGTGGGAGGCCCTTAGTATCTGCAAGTGCTTTGAGAGTGGAAGGCCAGGTAGGACTACATTTCAGAGCTAAAATATGTTGATTTATTTATTTTTTTTGGTAAGTCAGACATTTACAGACATGATTAGAGCAAAAACCCTGTCCCTGTAGCACCCCAATTTAATATGGGCCACTAAGAACCAACACCTACAGTGAGATCCATAAAGGAGGAACGTATCTAAACTAATAAATTCTTACTTTTTAAAAATTTATTTTCAAAGATTCGACTGTTCAGTCATAGTTATGCTGGATATACGATTTCTAACACTGGATTATGAAAAAATGTGCCATCTGAACACATTTGGGTGTATTTTAAGGATTTTGGGTAGCTGATCACAATTACCTCACGTACTGTTTTGTAGCTATAAACTGTTTTTGTGATTTCCCATCATAGTCTACTAGTATATTACCTACAGTACGTTTTGGTCAGTCCAAGCATGACTAGGCATGTACTCAGTGTAGGTGCTACGCAGTTGTTGTCTTAGGTATGCCTGAGCTTGCTTAGACAGGTCAGATGTTGGCAGACAGACTATAAAAGCAGCTCACATTTACAGATGCTGTTTGGAAGCATCTTCAGGCAGCAGCATGGAGTGTGCACATAACATTAGGATTTGCAGTCTTCAGAACGAATAATATAGCAGAAACATCTTGCTACATTCTGTCACAACTGTGGCAAGTGCGATCTTAAGGGTCACAGATGCATCATGACACTTATGAAGGTCTATGAGCTCTATTTCAGATGTCAAATTTGGTGACTTGGTCAAACCCAGGGCTCCTCACATTTGTCATACATGTGTAGTCAACCTGAGAGCTTGGCTCAGAGGTACTTGAAAGTCAATGCCATTTGTAGTCCCAATGGTATGGTGAGAACAGAACAATCACATGATGGACTGTGGTAGCCTGGCGGTTAAGCTAATGGACCTGAAGGTCCAGGGTTCAAATCCCACCTCTGCCAAGCTGCCACTGTTGGGTCCCTGAGCAAGACCCTTAACCCACAATTGCTTGGATTGTAAGATTGTACCAATTGTAAGTCGCTCTGGATAAGGGCGTCTGCTAAATGCTGTAAATGTAATGTAATGTTAGTTTTGTCTGCCCAACGTACCTGGTTTCCCTACAAAAAATGAGCTGCTGAATACTCTAGTCTGCCTTCAGCCATAAGACCAGTGCCACATGATATAAATTTGCATGTGCTACAGCCAGAGGGATGGAGCTTAGATGAGGCAAATGAAGATGCTCCAGTGCATGAAACGGATATAGGAAATGACACTGATCCAGATTTCAAACCCTTTATGTCTATCCTCATCTGATAACACAGCCAGAAGTAAATGACCTTGTCTGGAATTTAGATTTGACAGAATCTAAAGCAGATAAATTACTTAATTGTGATTAAGTTGAAGAAATATATTTGAATGTTTCTCCAAATGGTGGGACTGTGGTAGCCTAGCGGTTAAGGTACTGGACTATGAACCAGAGGGTCCGGGGTTCAAATCCCACCTCTGCCAAGTTGCCACTGTTGGGTCCTTGAGCAAGACCCTTAACCCACAATTGCTTGGATTGTAAGACTGTATGAATTGTAAGTCGCTCTGGATAAGGGTGTCTGATAAATGCTGTAAATGTAAATGTAAATGTGGCGCAGTGAGTAGCACTTGTCGACTCACATTGAGAAGGTCCTGGGTTCGAACCCAGGTGGAGTGGTCTGGGTCCTTTCTGTGTGGAGTCTGCATGCCCTCCACGTGGGTTTACTCCACGTGGGAGTCCACCCACAGTCCAAAAACATGCTGCAGGTTAATTGATTACACTAACACACCCTTAGTGTGTGTGTGTGTGTGTGTGCGTGCCCTACGATGGCTTGGCGCCCTGTCTAGGGATTGTTCTTGCCTTGCGCTCTATACTGCCAGCTAGGCACCGGCTTTCCCACGACCCTGCCCATGATTAAGAATGAGAAAATGAATGAATGTGAAATTACTTTTGCGTTCATCTTGACATTGTCTATCATATGACATTTGTTTTTCAGAAAGCAAAACTTTTGAAAAAGTCCTGTTTTGTGACATTATATTTGTAATGAAGAATATTTTATTAGAGTAGAAAAAACAGCTAAAAAGGAGCTTTTTCACTAGTGGTCTCAGACTTTTGGCCCCCACTGTACATTGTATACGCCTCTGCTTGTATACTTCAAAATAATGGCGTATGTAATTTACTTAACTCATGAATAGTTCAGCTGTTTTAGATGACCACAAATGAACTTGGCTGGATGGATCTTTTTCTCTCCATTAGCTAACTGTGTATAACTACAATGGAGGGCCGTGCTATAGATGTTTATACCCTGTTCCTCCAAGACCTGATACTGTTACAAATTGCTCTGATGGTGGCGTCTTAGGAGTGGGTGAGTTTAAATATGCACATGTTTACACTGCAGTAGTAATGTTGTGCTATGCACACTACAGGCTTTTTTATCCATGCGTAGTCTAGGGATGGGTGTGGTTATTTAAATATAACTACTTTGACCACCTGATCACTAATCCCTATATTCTGCATACTATACGGAGCACTATAAACCTTAAAAAACACAAAATTGGTGAATGTAGTAGATGATTTTAGACACTCCCCCATAACGTGTTGGTCACAGTGTGACAGAGGATTCCGTATACACAAAAAATATCCAGTGTAACTGTGTGGTTTAACACCATGCCTGGCACATGGGATAACAGCTTACGCATGCTGTTTCTTATAAAATTACGTAATATTGTAATACTGTGCATTCTGTTCTCATCGTTGCTGGGTTATTTTGTGTGTGACACTATTGGCAGTCAGTCAGAGAAGTTGCAATGAACAAGATTTGACATTATGAAGTTGATGTTATTGAATTATTAGAAAGTAACAACAAATCCAGCAAATGCAGCTTAAGGACCCATGTCTTCATTGTATCTACTCTGAGAGTTTTCTGGTGATGCAGAACTGCTCCAGCTGAAATGTGCAGCTGAAAATTCCCCCTCCCCGAAAACATTAGTGGCAGTTCTCTGGGCAGAAATGCTTTACTAATGCCAGAATTCAGAGGAGAATGGTTAGACTAGTTCATGCTGATAGAAAGGCAACAGTAGCTCAAATAACCATTAGTTACAACTGAGGTATGCAGAAAAAGCATCTCCTACTCATACAGTGGTGCTTGAAGGTTTGTGAACTCTATTCTATATTTCTGCATAAATATGCACCTAAAAATCATCAAGATTTTGACAACAAGTCATGAAAGTAGAAAAGAGGATACCCAGTTAAACAAAGAGGATAAAAAAAAATTATAATGGTCATTTATTTATTGATGGAAAACTATTTTGTTTTTTTTCCCCCAAACATATACATATTAGTGAGTGGCAAAAGTATTCGTGAACCATTTGCTTTTCAGTAGTCTGGTGTGACCCCATGTGCAGCAATAATGCAGCTCCAAATGTTTCCTGTAACTGTTGATCAAGCCCTGCACAACGGGCTTGGAGGAATTTTAGCCATTCCTCCGACAGGAACAGCTTTCAGCTCTGGGTTTGTTGGGGGGTTTTCCATCACATTGCTGCTCACTTCAGGGTCCTTCCACAACATTTTGATTGGATTTAAGGTCAGGACTTTGACTTGGCCCCTTCAAAAACATTAACTTTATTCTTCTGGAAAACATTCCTTTGGTTTAGGAAAGGACTTGTGTGCTTAGGTCGTTGTCTTGAACTGCTCTTGAGAGATTCAGTTTCCATGGACAGATGTTCTGCATTTCGTTAGAAATTCCCTGATATTATTCAGCGAAGCATTGTTCCATCAATGATGCGGCAGCTGTTCCTGGACCGATGCCAGAAAAATAGGCCCAAACCATTAAACTACCACCACCATGTTTCTACAGATGGTGATTAAGGTTCTTTATGATGGAATGCATGTTTTTTTTTTCTTTGAAAATTTTCATTAAAGCATTTCTTTTAAACCAAAAAGTCTGTATTTGGTCTCATCCGTCACAAAAACATTTCTTCCAATTAGACTTCCCTGGCTGTCCACGTGTTTCTTTTTTGGAGAGACAGGGGCTTTCCTCCTTGCAACCTGACATGCACACCATTGTTGTTCAGTGTTCTTCTGATACGTGGGAGCTATGAAACCATTAACATTAGCCAAATGTGAGAGGAAGGACCTTCAGGCTTAGAAGTTACCATGGGGTTCCTTGTGACCTCACCAACTATTAAATGCCTTGCTCTTGGAGTGACGTGTTGGTCGACCACTCCTGGGGAGGGTAACAATGGTCCTTGAATTCCTCCATGTGTACACAATCTGTCTGACTGTGGACTGGTTGAGTCCAACTCTTTAGAGATGGTTTTGTAACCTTTTCCATCCTGTGAGCCATCAATAACTTCTTTTTTAGAGGTCAAACGATAAATCTCTTTGGTCATGCCATGATTTACACTTCCACTCAAACGTTTGTGAAAGAGCAGACTTGCTAGATCCCTGAGCTTTTAAATAAAAAACAGGGTGCCCACTCACACCTGATTGTCATCCCATTGATTGAAAACACCTGACTCTAATGAACTGCAAATCCTAGAGTTTCACATACATTTGTCACTCACTAATATGTAATACTGGATCATTTTCCTCTATAAATAAATGACCAAGTATAATATTTTTGTCTCATTTGTTTAACTGGGTTCTCTTTTTCTACTTTCAGAACTTGTTTGAAAATCTGATGATGTTTTAGGTCATATTTATGCAGAAATATAGAAAATTCTAAAGGGTTCATAAACTTTCAAGCATCACTGTACCTACTGTGCCTGGATATTACCCAGTCCCAATATATTCCTAAATAGAATTTTCCTCAACAAATGTTCAAGAGCTGGGTAAAAATGGCTGATGATCAAAACAGGTCTCTTTCATAATCATAACTTGGTCAGCAGTCAGGTTTAAAATCAGACCTGTGAAAGTAGGTTGTGATTTTAAGTCTTATAATGTGCCCAGTCTTGGCGACTACGTCTTGCCTATGGGTGGAAACTCGACTGAAAGCCATCTTTGTTCTCAAACTAAATGTAATCTGTGTTTGGAAACCTGGCACCTTATGTCTAGCAAAAATCTGTGTATATAAATAAACTGCTCATGTAAAATGTTTGCTTTTCTACATGACCACGTTTGCCACAGATAATTACAGAGAAATTTCAGTCCAATCCTCTGCAATACAAAACCATATTTCCCTCCTCATTTCAGTGCCTGGGATCATGGGCTGTCTTCAAGCCTTGGAGGTTTTGAAGATTGCTTCTGGCCAAGCATGTATCCTTCATTAAAACCACATAAAAGAATTAGAGTTTGCTACATGCACTCATTGCCCTGTGGTACACAAAACGCTGTGCTATTTCTCTTTGACTTGCTGATGAAGCATCGTTTGGGCAGCAGCTGCTGATGTTTGATGGCCAGGATGGCCGGTTTCGCTCTGTGAAGCTGAGAACTAAGCAGGCAGGGTGTGTCATCTGTGGAGACACGCCCACAGTTACAGAACTACAAGATTACGAGAAGTTCTGTGGCTCTGCTGCAACCGACAAGGTTAGAACCCCAACGTACATACAGTGTGACATTTTTTCGGTAATACAGTATAAAATGCCCTTCTCTCTGTGTGCAGTTCAGGAAATGTCCACAAGAGGTCACTGGAAATATAATTAACATATTTCGTTTTGATATACTTTCTTTACCTTTTGATATGATAGTAGCAAATGCAGAATTCGGCATGTAAGCAGGTCATATTAGAGGCTATGGAAATTCCTGACTCAGAGAAGCATAAAAATGATTCTCTTTTGTTCCAGTGTCGAAGATTAAATCTTCTAGCTACAGAACAGAGGGTATCTGTGCAGGTAAGAAGCATGTCGATCTCATTGCCTTGTTTATTACTGTAACATTTATATGAAAGATTTCCACCCACATGCTCTTCTTAGTACTGATTATAATTTGGTTAGAATTGCTTACAATTTTCAAACCTGTTCCACATTGTCCTATATTTGCTATTTAAATGTTTGTATAGTTAACAAATAAAGGAATTCTTTTTTCCACCAAATTTGTGGTTACACTGTTATCCACAAGTTAGGCTCACTGACTCATTTCTCATAACTGCTTAAACAATTTTGGGGGGGCGTAACTGAAAGCACAGCCTCACTGGACAGGGTGCCAGTTTGTCACAAGGCGCATGGACTCACTCAGATGGACAATTGAGAGATGTCCTTTAAGTTATTACATGTCTTTGGAATGTGGGATGACACCCACAGGGAAAACGTATAAATTCCGTACAGGCAGTGGCGAGCAAATAGTCCCAACCATGTTGGTGCACACGTTTTGTTGAAGTTACACTTCAGAATAAAAAAAATTGTAAGAAAATTGAATTCTGAACTTAGTATCATGTGATACTTGTAACACTTGTGAGCAGAGCATTACTGATTACCAGAACGATACCTTTTTAATGCAAAGTATTTATTCAATTCAAAATTTTTATAAGAGACAGCATGTGCGATTTGACAAGCAGTTACATTGCACAGTAATGAGCCAAGCAAAGGGAGTGTTCAACATCTTAAGTCTATTTGCTTTCTGCTTAACACTACAACATATGTAGCATGTAAAGAATGGAACTTCAGCCATTTGGACACAGCCCATAAGTACAGGTCCTTCACATGGTAAATGAATGAAAATGCAAATAACATGTTAACTTTGATAACCCTGATTCCAGTAAGGTTTAAACTTTATGCAGGACAGTTTTTTGAAAGAAATGCTATATTAAAGTTTGTTTCCTGCAGGAGTATAAAACCATCTTGGACAGCCTCACTCCTCATCTCCTGCTTGATGTTCGGCCTAAGGTGGAGGTGGATATTTGTCGCCTGCCTACTTACATCAGTATGTTTTCATTATTTAAATATGCATAGAGTCCGCTTAGTGGACTTGTCTACAAATACTCCATAAACTGTCAAAAGTAAGTTGTACCAATAAAAGCCGATTTGTTCTGCTGGTAGACGTTCCACTCGCCAGTTTAGAAGAGACAGCTAATGTTAATCTACTGAATGAGAAGATCAGGGAGCTGAAACGGCAGATACGCACAGAATCACGAGTACCAGGTAACCAACATATTTTTGTTATACTTTTTATTTATTTATTTTTTAATCAGACATGTTGTCTGGACTAAACAATTGTCATGTGCATTAAGAGCAGTGTCTTATTGCTGCAGCCTTGCATGAATATGGTATATGGAAAGTAACAGTACAAATGTTCTTTTATTTCTTCTGTCATCTAGCAGTGTCACTGTCTGTTCTTGCACGCTCGCTGCTGTAAGATGAGCACTTAATTCCTACTATCGATCCCTGCATGTTAAGTGATCCTATCTTGTTTATTCAGTAAACGCACCCACCGTGCGTCAAAGTGCCTACAACCACCTATCATTTAGCATACCTGAGCCAGCTACATACACCAAGAAGAAAGGACAAGTAATCCAAGTTCTCTCGTGCTGATTGGGCCTTCATAATGGTTCACTGGCAGATTACTTGCTTTTCTTGGAGTAATGGTGAGGCTAGGATTGATGGCGTTGCTAAGCAGTCATTTTCCAAGCCTGAAATAGTCTGGGCTTTAGAAACAGCTGGCTTGCTCTTCCATAACCAAGTATTCATATGAGCTGTGCTTTATTAGATGAGAAGCTATGAGAAGCTATGTTTGACCATTAATATTTAATGTATAGCGCTGCAAAGGTCTGGTAATGGCTTAAACTTGCCTCAGCTCCATAGTTACTTATTGCAGTTACATGCAGCTGGTAACGAACAGGGATTGAGCTATTTTTTTCTTTTTCTTTTTTCCTTCTCTCTTTACTAGTGTTTGTGGTGTGTAAACTAGGGAATGATTCTCAGATGGCTGTGCAGCTCCTGGAAAAGATGTTTGGATCTGAACTGGAGCACATCACTGTGAAAGACATCACTGGAGGCCTGATGGCCTGGGCTAACAAGATTGATCCTTCTTTTCCACAATATTAATTGACATCTTGCCTTTTTTAATTTAAATGAACACAAGTTGTTCATTTTATTTGGTTTTTATATATTATCTTGTAATTATTGTTGTATTATTAAATTCACAGTGTGAGTTCATGCACAATGTCAGGCTTTAACCCTATATTGTGTTTGGGCCAAACGTTTAGATGTGTGAAATAAACATACGATAAAACTTCTGTGGCATTGTGGAATAGATTTGACCAGGTAGTAACTATGGGTTGTCTTTGCTGAGAATTACATATTAAATATTGTCAAACGATCATGACTCACTAAAATGTTAACAAAAAATATATTATATAATAGAGTAGTAATATTAAAATAGTTTCATGTCACAAAATTGCCAATTGCATACCCCTCTGCACTCACACCACACACATTAGTCTTTCATCATGAGGACTTTCCGTTGACATCTTGCTGTAGCTAATTAATGTTATACCTAAACCTAACTTTAACCGCTGTAAACTAAAGAAAATCCATTTTTGGAGGAGATCAAATCTCTCTTTTGGTTTTAGTCAATATGCTGTTTTCCCTGTGGTGACCAGCCAAGTGGCCACTAGCTAACAAAATGTCAAGTCTTGTTATCCTTGTGGGAACATTTGGTCCCAAAATGATATACAAACCTGACCCCACCACACTCGCATATCTGCTGTTCTTGTGCTGTGTAGCAGTTTATAGTTGTGTATGGCTTTATGCTTTATTTTTCACATCTCACTGTACACTCCTTGAAAGAAATGACACTTCTTCCTTAGTCTTGTTGTGTGATTGGTCAAAATAATGTGTTGCTTTTGAAAATTTAATTTTTCTCTTTTTTCCATTGGAAGTATATGTGGTCAAATTTGTCTCAAATGTACCAACTGTTGCCCATATAAACATAGAAGAAGATGCAACTTATTGTTATGGGAATTATAATTATGTATTATATAATTACGGGAATTATGTTGTTAATGATTAGCCTTTCATGGCCTTGTAATATATTTGCCTGTACTGTTTATGAGAAGCAATGAATAGACAAATTGTGCCTATTTAGCAGCAGGCAAACGTCAAGAAGCCAAAGGTCAGAAGAGAATGGGCAGACTGGTCTGAACTGATAGAGCGGAAAACGTAACTCAACTAACCACTCATTACAACAGAGGTATG
>JAJAGP010001609.1:132096-175520 GCA_025084515.1 Ancistrus triradiatus | reverse complement strand
CTTAATCCAATTCAGGGTTGCATGCAGCTGGGCAGGAAGTACACACACTCACTCAGACTGGGATACTTCAGAGTTGACCTAATGCATGTCTTTTTACTGTGGGAGGAAATCAGAGTACCCGGAGCAAACTCACATAGACAGAACATCCACACAGGCGGAGTCTGGGATGGAAATCAAACCGGGTGCTCTAGAGCTGTGAGGCAGCAGCACTGACCACCTCCCATATGTGATTTTGTGCTTTTAATATATATTGCGAGTCATAACTAAACTGATCATTAACTAAACTAGTCATGGGATGATGTTTTCAGTACGATATCAGGTCTGTGTGTTTCTCATTTCCAGCAGAGAAGAAAGCAGGATGTCCTGGCTTGGGTCTCATCTACACTATTGTGGCCACTGTTTTCTTCTCAGTAGCCGCTCTTCTGGTGAAGAAGATGGACGGCATGCACGCTGTGCAAATCAGTGCTATCCGCTGCTTTTTCCAAATGTTGTTTGTTATACCAGCCATGATCTACTATAAGTGAGTGCTTGTTCAAGTCATTCCTGCTAGATCAGTTCCCTGGTGTAGGCCAGGAATGAAGGTGTGTAGAATAGTGAAAAGTAGGGGTGCAATGATGCAGAAATTTCACGATACGATATATTTTCGATACAAAATGAAAAAAGAATTTTGATTTGAATTTGAAGGGCATGGTCCAGGCACCTCAAGGTACACACACTCTTCTGTCTCCATATTCTCTCTAGCTTTGCACTATAGAGATATATTATGAAGACCTATTTATTATACACTGCCTGGCCAAAAAAGGTCACCACCTGGATTTAATAAGCAAATAGTTAAATAGTAAAAAAAGAGCCTCCCATCGGATAATTACTGCATTGGTGATTATGTTTCAGATGGCAACAAGGAATTTAACCCTAACTGATGCAGTGAGTAGCTTCTCATTTGTTAAACAACCATGTTGAAAGACACATCCTGTGGTCATGGAAAAGATGTTAATCCGTTTCAGAATGGTAAAATTTGTGAAAGAGTGGTTCAGGGAGCATGAGCCATCATTTTCACACATGGATTGGCCACCACAGAGTCCAGAGCTGAACCTCATTGAGAATCTTTGGGATGTGCTGGAGAAGACTTTACGCAGTGGTCTAAATCTCCCATCATCAAAGAACTTGGGGAAAAATGTATGTGCGGAATGATATTGCAGAAGCTTATGGAAACGATGCCACAAAAAATGCTGTAATCAAAACTAAAGGTGGTAAAATGAAATATTAGTTGTTGTTTTTTTTTTTTTTTTTTTTTTTTTTTGGCAAGGCAGTATATTTGAGTTTCTGTTTCCTCACATTAACAAAAACGGCATCAAGCTTGTCAGTTTCTGATGCTGCCCAATGCTTAAAATGTCTGTGGTGAGCACAATCTATTACATAATCTGCCACTAGATGTCGCTGTTGGTCTAGAACTGCAGCTGGCTCTATGCAGATGACTGCATGTCAGTAGCGCGGTTGATGAATGGCTCAGTAAAGTTTAAAACAAAAACAGAACAAATCTTAATGTATTTGATTCACAGCTCATATCGTATCAAATCCCCCACATAAAAAAATTAATACAATTATGTGTATCTGACACCCCTAGTGAAAAGTGCAGATGTAGAATGAACATTTATACTGACTGTGAATTTACACAATAACAACCAGTTCTCCTGATATTTTTGTAGTACCGGCTTCGTGGGCCCCCCCGGCATGCGAGTCTACCTGTTTCTGCGTGGTTTCCTCGGATCCAACGCAATGATCCTGCTGTATTACGCCGTGCTGCAAATGCCGCTGGCCGATGCCACGGTCATCACGTTCAGCAACCCGGTCTTCACGTCCTTGTTGGCTTGGATCTTCCTCAAGGAGCGCTGCACCATTTGGGACGTGGTCTTTATGCTGTTTACCCTTACCGGAGTCATCCTAATAGCGAGGCCTCCTTTCCTCTTCGGAGGCGAGCTCTCCGGCATCGAGGGCAACTACAGCAACCACATCAAGGGCACGGCAGCTGCAATTTCAAGCGCCATAGGTGCCGCCTGCACCATAGTCATCCTAAGGAAGATGGGCAAGAGCGTTCATTACTACCTCTCTGTGTGGTATTACGCAGTCCTGGGGTTCATCGAGTGCGTGGTATTGCTGTTCATCATCGACGAGTGGGCGTTACCGCCGTGCGGCTGGGACAGATGGAACTTGATGGCCGTCGGACTCCTTGGCATCGGCGGCCAGACCTTCCTCACCAAAGCCCTTCAGATTGAGAAGGCCGGCCCGGTGGCACTGACCAGGACTTCAGACGTGGTGCTGGCCTTCGTCCTGCAATACCTATTCCTTAATCGCCAGCCCACATGGTGGAGTGTTGGCGGGGCACTGTGTGTGATTGGCAGCACGACTGGAGTGGCACTACGAAAATGGTACACCAGTACCCGACACTCAACCTGAATGGCACAATCTAATTCTTCATGTTGTTGTTATACCAAAGGCATTGCGGCTATTTACACTGTTACTTCACTTTTTAGACTATGGTATTTTACTTATATAATGTGTTGTTTTGTTTTTTTTTTAGCTAAAATGAACTCTTATACTAAATAAATGCTAAATGCATTCTATTTAGATACTCTTTTATAAGATGAGAAAAGAACCAAATGACAACAATATTATAGACTGCTGGTCAGAAGTTTATTCTGAATATTACATGTATATGTGTAATGTAACGGCACCTTTGGTCAGTCGCACGTGATACGACTCACTCGGTCCCCTTGAATGGTGAGACTGGGGAGCCTCTTGCCAGGGTGCTTTAGAACTGAAAAACCAATGCTCCATCGCAAAGGTTAATATTCCGCCTCTGGCGACGTGTTCATTAGATGGTCGGGTTAGTTGCTTTCCAGATTTCTATGCCTTTCTAAGTGGTTAAGGTCCTGGCACAGTTACATTCAGTGTTCAGTAGGTACCAGTAGTTGGCTCTGGATGGTGTTTCCCAAAAGTTGGGGTTTCTGGCACTCGTAACCAAGGTTGGAGCTGCGTCATTGAGTGTGTTTACATGTACTTAATAATCTGATTATAATCAGATTTCTGCAGTTACTTGATTATTCAAGTGGTCATGTAAACAGCATACTACGATCTAGAAATCAAGGATTCACAAAAGCTTTCTTATGAAAAAAACGTGCATAGGTTCTTAAGACAAACTCTAAGAGGTTCAAAAGAATGTTCTTAAATGCAGTTCTCAAAAAAACAAAACTTAAGTAATTCTCAAATATTATGGTAAGAAAATCTTAAGTGGTATTTCAAGAATGCCAGTTGTGCTTAGAAATTCATAAGAAGTTATTTGAAGAATTAAAAATATTCTTAACTTTTTTCTTAAGAATGAAGGCAAGAAAAACATTTAAGAATATTTTCTTTCTTAAGAAAGAGCTTGGCTCAGATTCACGAAAGCTTTCTTAAAGTAAAAACTTGCTAAGGTTCTTAAGACAAACACTAAGTTCATAAAAATGTTCTTAAATGCAATTCTCTGAAAAAAAAATTCAGACATTCTCAAATATTATCGTAAGAAAATACTAAGTAGTATTTCAAGAATGCCACTTGTTCTTAGAAATGATTAAGAAAAGATTTAAGAAAAAAGAAGGTAATTATGAACAAGTCATTTGAATAATAACATTTTCTAATTAACTTTTTTCTTAAGAATGAAGTTAAGAAAAAAAAACACTTGAGAATTTTTTTTTTTTTTTCCAAGAAAGCTGATTAAAAAAGACCTGGTCCCAGATTCATGAACGCTTTCTTAAGAAAGAATTTCCGAAGGCTTTTAAGACAAACACTAAGACGTTTATAAGAATGTTTTTAAATATAATTCTTGGAAATTCTCAAAAATGTAATTATTTGAATAAGATTTTCTTATGTAGGCTTTGTTGCATTTTACAGCTTACGATATACCAGAAACATTTTTAATTTGTATTTACCGTTATTTCTGTTAATTAGTTGAATCCACTCAGAGGACAGCAATAAGGAGGAAAACATCAAACCAAGCATTCAAAAAAATTCAGCAAACAAGAAGTAGAGGTGTTGCTGAAAGAAATAGCCAACAGGAAAAAAATTGTCCCGTCAATTAAACTGTTTAAAGTGAGGTACATTTCGATGCTTACCTTGTCAACTCTTACAGCCTAAGACAAGTGTACATTTAATAACGTAACATTTTAAAGAATACCACTTTTTCTCAGAATTGTTATTAAGAAAAGAAGTTCAGAAAATGTAAGATAATTCTAAGATAAGTTATTTGAAGAATAAAAAATTTTCATAACTTTTTTTTGTAAGAAAGAAGTCAAGAAAAAAAACACATTTAAGAAGATGTTCTTTGTTGTTCTTTGTTGTAGCTCACTACTCCGATATCTCAGTGCATGTATACCCTTGCTGTGATTTCAGTCGGTTTTCTCAGTCTGCGCATGCACCTAAACCTACCCTGATAGATTGTAGAGCTGTCATGGAAACAGCTAGAAGAATCAAACGGTTGCCAGTTCTGCTTATTCGAAGAGGCCTCGCTTCCATATACCTGGTTGCTTGTTTTTTGTTTTATTTTTTTTGCTGGATCTGGCAACCCTGGAACCCTGGGGAAACTCTGAAATGCAGTATATGCATGAAGAATTTCATTATTTAATTATTCAAGTTTGAAGTTTACATCACATATGTCTGTGAGATTATTACCTGAAAAGAGTAGAAATCTGATTATTCCCTGAGTCATGTAAACCCAGAACGTTCCCATTATTTGATTACCCAAGTGCGTGTGAACTCGTCGATCAGATCGGATTATTAAGTGCATGTAAACACACTCATTGTATATCACATGAGGCTGACCAGGGCTGCCCCAACGTTAAAAAATTGCACAATCATGTAAAATATGGAGCTTGCGAAAAATGGTTTGGCATTTGGCCACTAAGTGCCTAGGTTATTTTACATGAGAAAATGATTGTGGAAATTTCCACTGCTGTACGTGTCTGCTTTTTTACTAGTAAGACACAGTGGCATTCAGAATGCCTCGGACATTTTTATTCTTCAGATTTTATTTTAGGATTAGATTTTATGCTGCTGATGAGTCATTTGAATATGACTTTTGAACCAGGACAAAGCAAGGTTACAGCACTTATTAACCAGGTTAATCTTAGTTTGTGATTTTATTTTTATGTCTTCAACCTTTTGCTTATCCTGAAGACCAAATTATTACAATTTAGCTTGAATACTAATGTCAGACACTTTATTTATATAAAACTTTTTACTTTAGTTTGAATATGAAACATTTTGCTTGTGGTTCAATTGATTTCAGAAAGATCATTGTATAGGCTATGTTTGTTTTAACGTGGACGCACTTGACAGAGCCTTGAGTTGTTTTATAACACAACTTCTGGTGGAACACGATTCATGTGTAATGCTATTGATTACGTTGCCTTAAAATTCCATGATGCAATATCCGTTATATCCATCCATAAATGAGTCCATCCTCCATGTTATTTATTTCACTTAATGTTGTCGGATTTAATAAAGGCAGCTCTAGATTCCAGTGTATAGGTGTGTAAATTATTTGCTAAATGTACTAGGATGCTTGGAGTACAACCCCAAATCAGAAAAAGTTGGGACAATATGGAAAATTCAGATTTTTATTTAATTGCAGACGGTATAAACCCAAAATGGTTCATGTTTTGTCTGGTCAACCTCATTTAATTTGTTAATAAACATCAATTCCTGCATTTCAGGCCTGAAACGCATTCAAAAAAGTTGGGACAGGGCCAATTTAGGGCTAGTAATGACGTAAAAAGTAAATAATAATGTGATTTCAAACAGGTGATGTGAACAGGTGATTATAATCATAATTTGGTACAAAAGTACTATCCATGAATGGCTGGCTCTTTGAGGAGCACAGATGGGCAGAGGATCTCCAGTTTATCAACAAATGTGTTAGAAAATTATTGAAATGTTTAAAAACAATGTTCCTCAAAGAAAGATTGAAAGGGATTTACATCCCTTACATTTCTCCCTCTACATAATAGCGTTAAACTATTCAAGGAATCCGGTGGAATTTCAGTGCATGAGTGGCAATTGCAGAAGTCTAAACTGAAGACCTTTGATCTCTGATCCCTCAGATGGCACCGCATCAAGAACCGTCATTCATCAGTAGCTGATAGAACCACATGGGCAAGGGGTTATCAAAACTTTATCAAGCGCTACAATACAGAATTACATTCACAAGTGCCACTTAAAACGTTACTGTGCAAAAAAGAAGCCTTGCCATCACACAGTGGAAACATGTATCGAGGTCAGACCAATCAGCATTCCAGATCTTTTTTTTGTAAGAAATAGACGCTGTGTGCGCCGAACCATAAATGAAAAGGACCATCCAGACTGTTATCAGCAACAAGTCCAACAGCCAGGCTCTGTCATGGTATGGAGTTGTCAGTGCTCCTGGCAAAGGTCATTTACACTTCTGTGATTGAGATAGTAGAGTAACACAAGCTGTAACACAAGCTTCAAGACTGCATCTTTTCCAGGGACGTCCATGCATTTTTCAACAAGACAATGCAAAACCACATGGTGCACACATTACATAGCTGTGGAAGAAGAGGGTACAGGTACTGGACTGGCCTGCTTGTAGTCCTGACCTGTCCTCAATAGAGAATGTGTGGAGAATTTTGAAATGAAAAATGTGACAATGATAACCCTTTACTGTTGCACAAGACATGTTTTCAAGAAGAATGGAACAAAATAATACCTGAAACAATAAATCGCTTTGTATCATTGGTGCCAAAAGGTCTTTTAAGTGTTGTGAGAAGCAATGGCAACTTTACAAAGTGGTAAATGCTTTATCTCAACTTTTTTTGGAATGTGTTTTAGGCGTGAAATGCAGGAACAGATGTTTATTAACAAATTAAATGAAGTTGAACAGAGAAAACATGAAATATCTTGAGCTCACACTTGCACCTTGTCCTACCATTTTACAAAGTATTTCCTAGTTGGGCATCTCAAACCATCACCAGCATAAGCAGTTGAAGATGAATTCCCAGAATACACAAGGGCTGTCTTTGGTGAGCTTAGTCTGCTGACAGAAACAGCAGTCATAACAGCGACAAGCATTGTATGTTTTGTCACACTGAGCCCAGGAACTGGTTGAAGGTCTCTGTTGCTGCACTGGATGCTGATATTTACATTTCTTAAACAGATATTTGTAATCTAAAGTGACCTCAAAGTTGATACAGAGTATAGAGCGAATACATTAGTACAACTCAGAGCTGCGCTATGAACAATTTGTGTACCCTAGGAACTGGGATTTTCTCCATAAATGCACAACCCAACCCTCATGTTGAAAGACCCACCTGGGATTTGACTGCAGGTCCTCAGACACTGCCAGTTTTCAGGAGCTGGCTCTACCACTGATCGATGGAAGCTGCAAACTTGCTATATTCAACCCAAGATATTTAATGTTTTGTCTGGCCGACTTTCTTTCATTTGTTAATGAACATCCATTCCTGCATCTCAGGACTGCAAGTTGAGACGTTACAGCATTTATCACTTTGTAGTGTTGACCCCCCTGGAACAGATGTCGTCTTGAAAGCAGCTTATGTTGCTCTAAAATCTCAATGTATTTTTCTGCCTTAATGCTGCCATCACAGAAGTGTAAATGACCTTTACCATGGTAACTGACGCAACCCCACACCAGTTCAATGTTAGAAAGTCTAGACAGTAGTAAGTTGTGGTTTATAGTGTCAAAAGCAGCAGTAAGATCAAGAAAGAGAAGTATAGAGACCTGACCTATTGGCAGCAAGAGGAAGGTCATTAAGTACATATAAGAGAGCGGTCTCAGTACTGTGCTGGGGACAAAAACCAGACTGAAAAGTTTCAAAAACATGGTTCGAGGACAAAAAGTCAAGGAGCTGAGAGGCTACGACTGTTTCGACAACCTTGGAGATGAAAGGAAGATTAGAGATGGGACGAAGGTTACCAAGAACAGAACTATCAAGGTTGGGCTTTTTAATAAGAGGAGTAACAGCAGCTAGCTTCCACGAGGAAGGAACACATCCAGTAGAAAGTGAAAGATTGACGAGATGACAGATAGGCTCAGATACGGAAGATGCACAGGACTGTAAGACAGAGGTAGGAACTGGGTCAAGTGTTGAGGTAGTGGGCCTAGAATTAATAATGATTTTAGAGTTGATAGTTGAATCGACAGTAGAGAAAGTGGTAAGAGTACCTGACGGGGATACAGATGTTAGAAAAGGAGGTTCAAATGGTGGAGCATCCTGTAGATCCCGGTAAATGTTTGAAACCTTGTCACTGAAAAAATTCAGAAAGGCATTGCACAAATCAGGTGAGGCACTGGTAGAGTCACGAGGAGGGCAAAGAAGCTTATTGGCCAAGGAAAAAAGGCGTTTGGGATTTTGACCAGCGTTTTTGAATACCTCAGTGTAGTAAGAGGAGCGCGTCTTATTTAGCACTTCCTTATAATTATAAGCATAAGGCAGTGTTTCTCAGTCCTGGTCCTGGCGCCCCACTGCTCTGCACAGTTTAGTGCTTCTCCTGTTTAAACACACCTATTGTAACTCAATAATGGGCTTGTTAATGAGTTGGATCAGGTGTGTTGAGAGCAGGAAAACACTAAACCATGCAGAGCGGTGGGGCGCCAGGACCAGGATTGAGAAACACTGACATATGGCTTGTTTTTGCACAGTAAAGTTTTAAGTGGTAAAATAATCCCTTGCCCATGTGGTTCTATCAGCTATTCATGAATGACAGTTCTTGATGCAGTGCCATCTGAGGGATCAAAGCTCATGGGTCTTCAGTTTAGGCTTGTGCTCTTGCCCTTCATGCACTGAAATTGCCATTGTTCCAACTTTTTGGAGTGTGTTGCAAGCCTGCAATGCAGGAATGGATGTTTATTATCAAATGAAATTGTGTTGACCAGACGAATCGCGAAATATCTTGGGTTCACACTGTCTGCTGTGATATAAAATTCAGATTTAAGACCCATGTCCTCTTGGTAAGGAATAGGAAATAAGTGAAAACAGGGTGAAAAGCAACACACTCAGTAAGTGCAGGTTAACAAGCCTGTAGGCATGCGAGTCAAAAGCAGTGAACAACAATAGCAATACACAGTTCACTAGCACTAACAGAGTGGTGCATGTAACTGCATGCACCATAGGTTTTCGCATCTGGAACATCACAGCATGGCAATTTGTGTTTATAGCATGATATGCACTGTATGGTTAATAAGGCTATTAGATGGAATGGTGCTGTGCGAACAAAAACCCAGTGCATCCACCTTTACTGCATTTGGCATCAACCTAAAGTCATGTTGTGTGCTAATGACGAATGATATTGATTCTGTGATTGGCAATGTGACGTGATTCCAAAGATCCAGACAATTTGATTGTAATTCAGGCAAAGTTTCACATTAATTCAATTATCATGGCCATTGTGACCGATACTTGGTTTTATAGCCTTTACCCTGCATCTACAGAGCTAATGTGGCTAAAATGTTATTTAAATTTGAATTCATCCCAAACTCGTTTGCTACAAATGCCATGTATTTCATTTCAGTAAACAGTAAATCAATAAATATTAGCTTAGTAATAGCCAAGCAAATCCATAATGCCCTGTGTAACCTAATGTACGTATTTGGGAAGCCCTGGTTATATGTTATTTTATATTTTAAGTTGTTTTAGACTCATTTATCCTGGTCAGGGTCATTGTTGGCTGAAATTTGGTTCTCAACACAATTTGATTAGACGCATTTTGTCCTATTTGTTTGACTGAATTGTCTTTATATACTTTAGGACATTTGATAAATACAATTCTACAAGGTTCACCAACTTCCAAGTCCTGCTGTATTTTGTGCTCCCAAGACTGTACTGCACTGGCTGTATTACTAATCCAAATGGTCTGAATGTGCTTGATACAACAGGGTTAGCTCACATGATTTCAGACTTAGGGCGGATTATTTTTGCATACTTGGGGACACGTACGAGGTGAGACCTCATAAACAACTTTATTTTCACTTGAGTGGGTTTGATGTATTCGAATGTGATTATATAAACCTTTTTTGAATGTGATTCTGAGGGCTTGCAGGGAGGCTATAGTTGTAAATGGCCCAGTGGTTACATGCTCACCTCAGTCCTACATCACTTGTTGAAAGGTATTTTCATAGGCAAGTCGAGAAGTTGGGTGACTAATATGATCTTAATTTGTAAAGCAGCTTCTTCAAACATGAAACAATTGTAAGTACACTTATTAGAAATGCCGGATTGCTCCAAAACTTGGCATGCAGTTCTGTCTCAGGCAGATATGTAAATGATTACAGGTGTGGTCTCATTAGACACTGGGTCTTGCCACAAGAGAGCATAAAATACTTAGCCTGCTGTCTATAAAAAGGCTCTCGGAGACTACTTTTGGGTAGTGTACCTCTTGGTGAGAGATCGTTGACTGCTAGACATGCCTCTAAGATGCACTTGAAGACATTTTACCAAGTTTACAGACTTTGAGAGGGGGTGCATCATTGGTCTGAAAGAAGCTGGATGGATGTTTCGACAAATTGCCCGCCATCTAGGCCATTCTAACCTAGCTGTTAGGAGATGTTGGGAGCAGTTCCACGAGGGCATGCACAGGTTCTGGATGGCCCAGACAGACCACCAGTAAATGTGATCATTTGATCCACTGACAAATGCGAACAGCTCCCACAGTTTTGTTGTCCACCATCCAGAAACAGGAGGCACCTTCACTACACCCCCTCTGTCTCTGCCTGGACCATTTCCAGGTGCTTAGCAGGAGAAACTTTGTTGTCATTGCACCTATTAAGTGTCCTGCCAATAACTGCCAGCCAGCATCACCTTCGTTTGCAGTGGTGTCATGAACGAGAAACCTGGACTGCTAGACTGGAACCTAACTGTCTTAAGTGACAAATCCAGGTTCTGTTTTTGATCCAATGATAGTCAGGTTTGAGTATGGAGGCCTCATGATGAGCGTTTCAATCCTGCCTTTGCTGTGGAGTGACACACTGCCCCAAATGCTGGTGTGATGTTCTGGGGAGCCATTGCATACGACAGTCAGTCTAGTGGTGATACGAGGGACACTAACAATTCAACGATATTTGCAACTGGCATTTTTCAACAAGATAATGCTCACCCACACGCAGCAAGTGTTTCCCAGGAAGGTCTCCGCCAGATTGCAACACTTTCTTGGCCTGCCCGGTTGCCAGATTTTCTGCCAATCAAGCATTTATGGAACCAGCTGGGATATCAGCTTCGGTGGAATGGTAGCAATTCGTTAGCCAAGCACCAAACTGACATGGGTTCACAGGAGAGAGAGGAGGCCAGACATGTGGGACCATTCTCTGGCATCCCAACAGCGACCTCTACCCAGTGCTCTGGACAGCCCTCTGCAACTCTGACCATCACAAGTGGGGCTAAGCCATGGGAACTGTGGTGGTCTAGCTGTTAAGGCACTGGACTACAGACCAGAAAGTCCAGAGCTCAAATCTCATCTCTGCCACTGTTGGGTCCTTGAACAAGGTTCTTAAGCCACAATTGCTTGGATTCTAACGGTGTAGCAGTTGTAACGTTGTGCAGTTGCTCTGTATAAGGGTGTCTGCTAAATGTACTAATATAAAATAATGTACAGTAATTTAGTAGTTGTCCTTATCCTGAGCAACTTCATGCAAATAAGTATTACAATTTTAGAGCAGTAATTTATACTAAAATACCATACAATTAAATACAACACAAATAAAGATGGTGCAAAAGTGCTTTTTCGCATTTTAACCCTGCTCTTTCCTGCCTGGCACAGTTCTTTGTTTTGTCTACAGCATGCAAAACATTTACAGTCTTGTTTAAAACCCCTTACATGATTGCTGAAGGCCTTTGGCATAAAGCATTTGGAGAAACATTTGGTGAAGACTTGGAATTATCCAAGTGAAATAGTATACACTTTAACCCAGGAAAAAAAGTACTGTGAATTTTCATAGTAAAACTGTGAATTGCTTGACAGTTTTAATCTGAATTTTCAGAGTTTGACCATGAATTTCACAGTTCTACTATGAATTTTTGATGGTAATTTGGCCACTTCATGGTTCTACTGTGAAATTTCATAGTACAACTATAAACTTGGTGGACTATGAACTGACCATGAATTATTTCACAGTTGTACTATGAATTTTGGTATTAATTTAGCCACTTCATGGTTTTACTGTCAAATTTCACAGTACATTTTTTCCTGGGAATTGCTGGTAAATACACTCATCAGCAACTTTATTTTGTACACCTTGCTAGTGCTGGGTTGGATCCCGTTTTGCCTTGAGAACTGCCTAATTCTTCGTCGCATAGATTCAACAATTCAGAAAATTGGGTCAAGAAGATGGTACGCCGTGGTCATAAAGGGATGCACATGTTCGGCACCCATACTCAGGTAGGCTGTGGTGTTTAATGATGCTCAATTTTTATTAAGGGGCCCTATATATATGTATATATATATACTGCTAAAAAATAAATAAAGGGAACAGTTAAACAACACAATATAACTCCAAGTGTTCCCTTTATTTTCTTGAGCAGTGTACAGTATATTACCCTATATATTTGCATTAAGGAGCATTTGAACAGGTGTACCTAAGAAAGTGACCAGTCCCAGGAAAAAATGTACTATGAAATTTGACAGTAGAACCATTAAGTGACCAAATTACCATCAAAATTCATAGTACAACTGTGAAACCATTCATGGTCAGTTCATAGTCGACCAAATTTACAGTTGTACTATGAAATTTGACAGTAGAACCATTAAGTGGCCAAATTACCATCAAAACTTCATAGTAGAACTGTGAAATTCATGGTCAAACTGTGAAAATTCACATTAAAACTGTCAAGCAATTCACAGTACATTTTTTCCTGAGGTGCGTGTATAGTGATTACAAAGCCTAATTTATTGGCACTGTCGGTGCAGGTGGAGAATCTGTTCATATTTGATGGGTCTTTGAAAATATGTTAGAAAAATACTTTGATAATGATCAAATACAAGAATCACAAGTTTGTGAGTTTGAATCTCAGCCCCACCAAACCGCAGCACGTAGCTAAAATCACGGCAAAAAAGTCAGTTTTATCTTCATGAGCAGAGCTACAGGACATGCCACGTAAATTCACTACAAGCACTACATTTCCCATAATTTTCCAGCATCATTTGTAATGCTAATAATTGCTCCAGCAACTTTCCAAAAGCTTGAGCGGCTAAGCCAGTTTCGTTCGGTTTTTGGAGTAATGGACGTCCGCAAATATTTCAATGAAAGTCAGCTACGCTACAAACATGGTAACGATACCCTATAGCTATACTTTAACCACTTCTAACCGAGTTACCTACCAAAAGTACAAATCAGACCACTAAAGCTAAGGCATTCAATAAACAACCAAAGTCGTACGTTAGTTACGTTACGCTACTATAAACAAAATTAAAATTCTTGTCCGTGGCAGAGTAACGCCCACTTTAGTGATCCTTTAATCTTAGTGTTTAACAGACTTATTTTTATGCACTGTTGTGCCCCTGTGACTGATAGGCAAGCAAAGGGGTGCAGCCTTGCCCCTCTAAATTCTGTCTGTGCCCCAGTACGACAAGTAGTCTAGAAACGCCACTGTGTAAATGTAAAAATAAGACAACGAACTGCATGTCTATGATAGGAATTCCTTCTATTAATGAACCTACAGTGTAATTCCAGTAGGGGGCAGAAGATACATGTTGATGGAGCATAGGTTCGGGTGCCATGTTAATATGCAGGGTTGTGTCAGATTACATTAACTGGCCAAATAATGATCTTAAACAGTGATACTTGGCTCAAGAAACTTTTGGGGAAACTCATTATAATGAAACAGTCACGAATCGCCGCCATTTTTATGTAGAGTACCAATACCGTGTCAGAGTGACCCTCATGACTAGAAGCAGATGGAAAATACCAAGAAGAGACTCCAGTTTCATCCTGAAATAGTTGCACGTTTTAAAAATGATGCTAAATATTGAATAAATTGGCTGTAATTTCCAGTATCTGTGACTTTCATAATTGTCACTACAATGGTACTTCGGTTCTTGTCGTTAATTTGTTCCAGAATGCTTGTCAAGAACAGAAATTGATGAGTACCGAGCAAATTTTTCCCATAAGGAATAATGTAAATTAAATGAATACGTTCCAGACCCCCAGAAAAATCCACACTAAGGTATTATATGCGTTAATGGAGTTACTATGACAAGTGATGATAAGTTAATGTTTAATACACTCACATTAACCTAGAGTTGAACAAAATCATTATTATTTTATAATAAAGTGTTGAAAAATCTCATGTAATTTAGTAAGTCATGGATTTCAAGTGAAAAGTAAAAGCAAAACACTTCTTTTGGTGAACTCACCGTGCGCCTGTCTAGCTGCTAAGCTAACTGCAGCCTGTGTTCTGGAGCATTCAATTCCTGTTTTGCTTTCAGCTGACTCTTGTAAATTAACCTATTTGGGACCCATGGAAACTTATTTGCACTAAGAATACAGTACTGTAGATGTAAAAATAGAGAAAAACACGATAAAACAGAGATTTTCTCTTAGGGCTATTGTGAACCTGAATCACTGTGTACTGATTTGTGACTCGTGAATCATGAATCGTGAATCGAGTTTACTCATACAGCCAAGTAGACTCATACAAGTTTAAGCAAGTGCGCCGAGTACTCATCAAACGACAGGGGTGATAAAGAGCCGAGGTACCACTGTACCTTGGAAATATAATGAACACCTAGGCTTCATAGATAAACAGAGAGGTTTCTAACACTTCAGATAAATCTTATGCTATTCTTGCCACAGTCGAACCAGAACAGTGTGTTTAATTGTGTTAGAACTGATCAGGAAGGAAAGAGGTATGTGTGTGTATTTCGGCTTATCGTGCTGTACAGCGGACTTCATGCTTATATTTAATATGTGACTTTTTTGTTTCTCTTTGTTGGCGCTGACACACAGCCCTAATACTCCTTATAATAAGGTGCATTGATTATGCAGCTCACTGTGTTCCGGCTTCTCGTGCTGTACAGCGGACTTTATGCTTGTACTTACCATGTGACTTTTTGTTTCTCTTTGCGCGCTGACACACAGCCCTAATAAGCCTTATAATAAATGTACTGATGATTAACTATTTTTGGCATCTCGTGCTTACGGAGGCAGCTGCACAGCACACACAAAACGAAAGCAAAGAACGGCAAGTGAGCATGGTGATGACGAAAGCACAACGAAAGCGTGCCGGAGCGCGTTTCTGTGTGAGCCTAGTGTTAGTGCGGGCCAGAGCGGGTTTGTCCACCCTCCCCATTCGTGCTCTGGCCCGGTTCAGGCAACCGTGCTCAGTGTGAGTGCACCCTAAGAAAGAAAAAAATAGTCCTGTGTGAAAAAGTGATTGACCCCCCCCTTGTTAAAACATAACTTAACTATGGTTTATCACACCTCACAGTGAAAACCTCACAGTGACTGTATGGAACTGTTTTCTTGTTTATCTAAGTGTATTCTAGTCTGTTCATGCCCACAAAAAACACAAACTATAGCTTCCTGCACTAATCTTCGCCCGTGTCTTTTATTAAGTTGACACATTAAAGAAAGCAATAATGGACGGGGAGATTTTAGAGTGTTTAGGTGAACATGTAAAGGTTCCACTATGTTAAAAATCGTGCAAAGATATCATAGTCTGTATGAATAATGCATGTCACTTGTAATAATTTCACTGTATAGGTGGTTTGACACTTTGGTATGAATCACAGTGATTATAATAAATTCCACTGGAGTTACAACCAGAGTGCAGAAAATGTTCACTGTCTCTAGAGGTACAAATGAAACCCTTCAACAACATCCCAAGGAACTGCGACCTCACTTGACTCAGATTAAGGTACAGTGTTCAAGTCTTCCACCATAAGAAAGAGGACTGGGTTGCATGGATCCAAATCGAAAACCACTGCTGAGCAAAAAAGAACATTAAAGCTTGTCACATTTTTTCCAGAACACATCTTGATGATCCCCAAAACTTTTAGGAAAACATTCTGTGGATTGACCAGACAAAAGTTGAACTCTTTGGAAGGTGTGTCCCCCATTACATCTGGTGTAAAAGTAACACAGCATTTCAGACAAAGAACATTATACCACCAGTAAAATATGGTGGTGGTAGTGTGATGGTCTGGGGCTGTTTCGCTGCTTCAGGACCTGGAAGACTTGCTATGATAAATGGACCTATGAATTCTGCTGTCTACCAAAAAATCCTGAAGGAGAATGTCCGGCCATCTGCTCATGACCTCAAGCTGAAATGAACTTGGGTTCTGCAGCAGGACAATTATCCAAAACACTCCAGCAAGTCCATCTCTGAATGGCTGAAGAAAAACAAGATGAAGACTTTGGAGTGGCCTAGTCAAAGTCCTGACCTGAATCCTATTGAGATGCTGTGGCATGACCTTAAAAAGGCTGTTCATGCTCAAAAACCCTCCAATGTGGCTGAATTACAACAATTCTGCAAAGATGAGTGGCCAGAATTCCTCCAAAAGACTCATTGTAAGTTATAGCAAACGCTTGGTTGCAGTTGTTGCTGCTAAGGGTGGCCCAACCAGTTATTGGATTTAGGGGTCAATCACTTTTTCACACAGGACCATGTAGGTTTGGATTTTTTTCTTCCTTAATAATAAACACCTTCATTTAAAAATTGCATTTTGTGTTTACATGTGTTGTCTTGGTGTAATATTTAAATTGGTTTGATGTTCTGAAACAGTTATGTGGGACAAAAATGGAAAAAAAATAGGAAATCAGGAACGGGCCAAACATTTCTTCACACCACTCTACAACCCCAAAAAATGGAAAATGCTAATGTTTCTTACATTTAATTTTATTTCATTGTAGACAGCATGAACATGAAATATTTCATGTTTTGTCTGGTAAGCTTCATTTTATTTCTTAATAAACATCCATTTCTGCATTTCAGGCCTGCAAAATGTTCCAAAAAAGTTGGGATGGGGCAATTTAGAGCTAGTAATTAATAAAAAAAAAAAATAATAATGATGTGATTTCAATCAGGTGATGTCAACAGCTGATTGTTATCATGATACAGTATGGTACAAAATCAGTATCCAGGAAGGCTGAGTCTTGAGCCAATGGATTCCCAGTTGTCAACAACTGCGTGACAAAATTATTTAAATGTTTCAAAACAGTGTACCTCAAAGAAAGACTGGAAGGGATTTCCATATTTCATTCGTTCAGGGACATCTGTGCATTTTTCAACAAAACAGTGCAAAACAAACCAAATCAGAAAAAGGAATTAAATATGGAAATCCTTAATAAAACAAGAGATTTGCTGGTGCAACCTTTCCTAGATACTCATGTGTGGCTCCAATAATAACAAAAAAAAGTTGGGATCCACTGTTTTAGGTCATATCTATGCAGAAATAAAGGATTCACGCACTTTTAAGCACCGCTTGAAATTAGCCATGAACTTGACCTGTTCACTACCCATGAATAATAACCCATGGCTACCAGCAGCTAAATCTTGAAGTTAACAAGGTTTGTTGTGTAATGTCTGAGTAAACTGAATCACATAAATAGAGCTGTTGTTGTAACAGACACGCATGCAGTAAACCACCATTTGCTGTAAGGGGATTCTTCTTATTCCAATCATTTTTAAAGATTTATTGTTTATCTTCATATAAAAGCAATGATATAAACTCGCGATCTTCCGATTAGTGTTTAACCAAAACAAACGCAACTCATAGCTCTTTACACAGCATAATAGTTTGGCTCCAACCATTCACTTGCAAATTCTTTCTGGATGGTATAAGAGTAGAGACTTGGAAAAACCATTACAAATCTGTCCAAAACTCATGCCTGGCAAAGAGTCTGCACTTCATCTGTCATCCGCTTTTCCCACAGAATATCCAATATGTACTTCATTACATTCATTTGCCTAGATGACTGTCAAACTGTCATCATAGTCTCCCGGACTAAAATAAATAACAAGGCTTATGTCAGAATCAAACGTGAAGAATATTACACTGCAAATGGAACATAATACTGAGTCATCCAGCAGTTGGACAAATTAACTGGAACGCCACGAGAGAAGAAGACTTTCGCTTTAAAGTAGCAGCTACGCGGTTGTGTTTTATTAGGTTGATGCCAAGTAACAGCGTATATGATCTGTTAAAGGGATTTGAGAATACAGACTTTGGAATGTGAAAATTTCAAGCAATGCAAAGCAACTAACATTATATAAATAGAGGGTGCCTAAAACGGAGGTGTAAAAACTGGAGACTTGTTAAATGTTTCAGTTTGTGAACAGCATATTTTAAACATGGATAAACAGCAGGAGGAAGAGGGGAATGCTGTAGGAAACACTAACACGTGGCCGTATGAGTCAGCCTCAATAAAAACTCTACATTGTGAACTTCATAAAGTGAGAATCCATGGCATGGCTTCCATTTCGAAAGTTTCTTGTAACAAAGGTGAAACTGTAAAAAATCATAAGGGCCACAAAATCTGGAACGAAAAGTAATTTGGTCTGATGAGTCAACTTTCAGCATGTTCTCCACATCTGGATGGATTTATGCTTGGAGGAGACCAAAGGATGGCTTCAACCCACAACGTCTGCTTCCAACTGTTAATTATGTATGTACAACAGCCAACAAATATGAGGCAACTTTACAGGATAAGTTGTACCCTGAAGTTCCCATATTCCAGGTTGACAATGTCCCCATGAACACTGATAAAATTACTGATCAGTTCCTGGGGCATTTCTACAATACTTGTTCTAATGGGGCACTAAGAATGTAGAGAACAAAATAAGGTGGTTAAACACTAAATAGATTAAGTGATTTAACGCTAAAGTGTGTGTTACTCTGCCATGGATGAGAAATGAAGAACAAATGAACACTAAAGAGCTTTTTATTAATTGCATTAATTTTGTTTATGCCTTTGCGTTAGAAGTCTAATACACTCATTGATAAAAAAAAGAAAGCACCCAGATAGAAATGTCGGATTTCTGCAAAACTCGGCATGCAGTTTTGTCCCTTATGTACGGACATGTAAATGATTACAGGTGTGGTCTGTGTAGACGCTGGGTCTTGCCACAAGAGGGTGTAAAAGTGCTTCCCAAGCTGCTCTATAAAAAGACTCTCAGATTTTACTTTTGGGTAGTGTACCTCTTGGTGAGAGGTCGTTGACTGCTAGCCATGTCTCTATGATACATTTGCCCACGGTAGATCCTCCACACTCATCATTTGCCAAAGCTGGCATTGCAGCTGGTTCCATAAATGCTCGATTGGTGAAAAATCTGGCAACCGGGAAGATCATTTGTTGGGATTTGTTGCTAAAGAGAATATGATCCCAGTCGGGAGCAGCCCAGGTTTCTCGTCCGTGACACAACTGCAAACAAAGGGGATGGTGGCTGGCTGCCAATGGAAGGACATGTAATGGGTGCCGTGACAACAAATTTCCTTCTGCTAAGCGAATGGAAATGAGACACAGGTGTATAGTAAAGGTGCCACCTGTGTCTCGATGGTGGACAACAAAAATGTGGGAGCTGTTCGTGCTTGTTGGTGGATAAAACAATCCTCTCTACTGGTGGTCTGTCTGGGCCATCAAGAGCCTGTTAGCCATGTGTGCATGACCTCATGGAACCACTGCTCCCACCGCCTCCTTACAGCTAGGTCAGCACGGCCTAGATGGCAGACAGTTTGTTGAAACGACCGTCCTGCTGCTGTCGGTCCAATGATGCACCCACCTCAAAGTCTGTCAACTGGGCAAAATGCCTTCGAGTGCATCGTAGAGGCATCGCATACGCCATGCCTCTACGCTATCATACGCTATCCAAAAGTAGCCTCTGAGAGCCTCTTTATAGACAGCAGGGAATGTACTTTTACTCCCTCTTGTAGCAAGACCCAGTGTCAAAGCAATATGCTATCATTTACATATCTGCCTGAGATGTAACTGCATTGCAAGTTTTGCAGAAATCCACCATTCCTATCTTGGGTGCTTTATTGTTTTGTCAATAAGCAATACTTGCCCTGTTGATGATGTATTATATAGCATTTAATGTCTGACTCTAACCATATAAAGCTGCAAGTGAATACCCGACATTTGGGTGGGATATGCAGTCATTTAGCAATTTAACTTTATTACTTGGTTTATAATTTGGATTCCATTATAACCCAATATAAACCAAGCTGGAGTTTTGTCTTCAGCACTAGGGCAGAGTTAGTAGAGAATAATTGGTAAGAGTCAAACAATGACCAGAGAGTCAAACAATGTCCACCATCTGCCATACCCAAGTACAGATTACTCTTATTGCGCCATAAACAAGCTTCAAAGTTCACAAACTTGCGCAATTCTGTGTACATTACCTGGGGGGAAAAAGTAAAACAAGTTACAGGAACAATCTGGAATGCTGTCCTCGTAAAACAAAATAATCACAATCCCAAAGACGATGGGGTCTGAACTTCAACTTACAAGGTAAGCTTTGTATGTTTCTTTGACCTTGCTTGAGAATACTTTGATTATTTGGAAACTTGTGGGTACATGCCTATGGAGAAATACACCATTCAGAAGAAACATTAAAACCCTGCACAGATTAAATAAGAAATAACATTGATTATCTCGTTATAATGCTACATGTTAAGCCCTGGGATATGTTATATAGTAAGTGAACAGTTGGTTCTCATAGTCGACATGGTGGATGTGGAGAAATGGAGTAAGACCCGAGCAACTTTAATGAGGGACAGATTGTTATGGCCAGATGCCTGGGTCAGAGCATCCCCCAAGGATGAGAGCAACGAGTCCAATCCTATCTGGTCCAAATGTAGAGAGAGCTACAATGGGATGTCACAGAAATGTTTACTGCTGGTTACAACATATAGTGACGTGCCCCCTGCTGACTACAGGGCTGCCTACCTCATGACTCCTGAAAATGCAAATTAAAAAATGTCAGTGTGTCTTACATTTACTTTGACTTTTATTTTATTTATTTATTTATTTATTTCTTCTTCCTTAGCCATGCCTTTGTAATGTGTGCAGCCTGTGGTTTTGCATTGTCTTGTTGAAAAATACATGGACGTCCCTGGAAAAGATATTATCCTAAAGGCAACAAAAGTTGCACTAAAATTATAGTGTCCTTTTCTTCATTAATGCTGCCATCACAGAAGTGTAAATGATCTTCGCCAAGGGCACTGACCCAACACCATACAATGACTGACTCTGGCTTTTGGACTTGCTGCTGATAACAGTCTGGATGGTCCTTTTCGTTTTTGGTCTAGAGCACACTGTGTCCATTACTTCCAAAACATCTGGAAAAATGATTGGTCTGACCACAATGCGTGGTTCCACTGTGTGATGGTCCATCCTAGATGTCTCTGAGCCCAGAGACATCGATGCTGCTTCAGGACTTGATAAACACAAGGCTTCTTGAGGCTTCTTTTTGCACAGTAATGTTTTAAGTGGTATTTGTGAATGTAACTCTGTATAGTAGCACTTCACAAATGTTTGCTAAAGTAACCCCTTGACCATATGGTTCTATCAGCTATTGGTGAATGATGGTTCTTGATGCAATGCTGTCTGAGGGTTTGGAGTTCGGTCTAACTAAAATGGTGTTGATATCTCACACCTTCATGATCTGGGGTGTGATTGTGGCTTCTCTTTGTGGAGTATGGCTTGTTGGGTACACCAGTTTCACAGACCTTTGCAAAACTTTGTACGTTGTTTGGATGTGTTAAAATCAGGCTGACCATTCAGAGCTGGGTTGTCAGGCAGAACAGCTCACCCTGCTAGTAGCAGAGCACAAGAGCATATATTACAAGCAACATGCTGACTATAAAAACGTGGATATTAAAGAAAATATCTGGTGGAATATAACTGAAAGGCTTGGGAATGATGGCGAAAACCTCACAGTGACTGTATGGAACTGTTTTCTTGTTTATCTAAGTGTATTCTAGTCTGTTCATGCCCACAAAAAACACAAACTATAGCTTCCTACACTAATCTTCGCCCGTGTCTTTTATTAAGTTGACACATTAAAGAAAGCAACAATGGACGGGGAGATTTTAGAGTGTTTAGGTGAACGTGTAAAGGTTCCACTATGTTAAAAATCGTGCAAAGATATCATAGTCTGTATGAATAATGCATGTCACTTGTAATAATTTCACTGTATAGGTGGTTTGACACTTTGGTATGAATCACAGTGATTATAATAAATTCCACTGGAGTTACAACCAGAGTGCAGAAAAAGTTTGAGAACCACTGATATAAACAAACAATCATGCTAACTTTGTTTACTGAAAGGATTTAGAAAGGTGAATCAAAACTGTGTAACAAAAATGGTTTCATCCTAAAACTTACAATGGCTTCCCGTAAATGTACACATGGACACGTGTGGGAAAGATGATAAGTCCAGCAGCCAACTGACCCTGACCTAATGTCATATTTTGGGTCGCTGTGATGGCTGTCCCGTTTCACCACTGAGACCACATTGGCCATGCTGGCACTTTACACATAACCTGGCCAAAAGTGGACTTAACTGTAGCCCGAAAGTGTAATTAAATGGTTTACCAAAGGGTGGCCCACTAGATGAAATGATGTTTGACAGTGGAACACTTTTTCCTAATAACCAGGCCCTGTTAGCAGGGTTGATATAAAAAGCATTTAAATATCATTATATAACAAACTTTCCAATGATAGAACAACTGGATTTCTTACATTGTCAAACCTGGCTGCACTAGCCAGCCACTGTGATGGCTAAGCAAACAGTTGGCCCAATATCAGCTTGCTACCTGGGAAAGGTCCGGTAGAGGCATGAATCAGGATCCTTTCCCTGAGATAAAGGACTTAATATCAAAACTATTTCTTTCTTTCTTTCTTTCTTTCTTTTCTTTACTGTGGATTAAATTCTAACTCTCAGTGGATTGAATGCATCTGAGCACTGATTTTCTTTGCTTAAATATAGGACTGTTTTCACTTGTAAATCCTAAATGAGTTAGTTGGCTGGTAGATGCCCGTAATTTAACAGGGTATTAATGATCTGGAATGGAACTATGTTGTTGGAAAATGGATGTAGAGAAATACTAATTTTACTGCTACATGCAGTAGGCAAATTGGATGTGTACCATAGAGTCACAATCAGTATTACTTATAAGGCTTCTATGATTACATATTCAATATCATTTAACAGTTTCATATACTTGAAAGTAAATAGGACGGCACAGTAGCACAGTGGGGGTAGCACAGTTCCTGGCCTGAATGCAAACAAGCAGGAGCAGCTCTCACAGTTTTGTTGTCCACCATCCAGACACAGGTGGCACCTTTGCTACACATCCCTGTCTTTGCCCGGACCATTTCCAGGTGCTTAGCAGAAAGAAATTTGTTGTCACGGTGCCCGTTATGTGTCCTGCCATTGACAGCAAGCCACCCACCATCAGCTTTGTTTGGTGTTGTGTTGTGAACAAGAAACTTGGACTGCTATGGACTGGAACCGTATCGTCGTTAGCTACAAATACAGGTTCTGTTTGGGATCTGACAACGGTCGGGTTTGAGTATGGAGGCTTCATGTTTAGAGCTTCAATCCTGCATTTGTTGTGGAGCGACACACTGCCCCAATTGCTGGTGTGATGATCTTTGGAGCCATTGCATATGACATTTGGTCACCCCAAGTAGTGATTCAAGGGACACTAACAACTCAGTGATATGTGTTGGACATCCTGTGGCAACATGTTGCCTCTCCTTTGTCAATGAGTGCCTCAATGAGTGCAAGTAATAAATTCTTCAGTGTAATACAGTGTAAATGTGGATTTAAACTCTAAAAACAATGATATTTTGTGACCCACAATAACAATTATGACTACAACAGACAATCTTGGGTTATTAATTTAATATCTACACAAGAAAATGTGTTGAGTTTGATAAATAAAACATTCAACAGTCTAAAGAGGCAGTTTTAAATGACAGTAAACTTAAAATGTTCATAAATGTGAATGGCACAGTGGAACATTGCTTAGTTTTGTCACATCACAGCTCCAGAGACTTAGGGTTTGAGTTCAGGCCTGACTGCCGCCTGTGTTGAGTTTGCATGTTTCCCTTGTGTCTGGTACTCCAGTTTCCTCCCACATTCCAAAGGCATGTGTTAGGACAAATAGTTTGTGTGCTCTGAGATGGACTGCTGTCCTGTCCATGGCTGGTTAATGCCTTGTGCTATGTGCTGCTGGTAAGTCCCCAGTCCCTCCCCTGATACCCTGAAGAATGGAAATCGAGTGTGTTAGTGAAGTGTAGTGTGCGAGTGTGAGTTTATAAATGTTGGTATATACTCTAATTTAAATCCTTTTTGGATTTGTAAAGATGATGATAATAATAATAATCTACACAAAATAAAACTGGCTTTAATTACAAAAAAGAGATTTCAAAAAAGCTTCAAACTAAAACTCACACAGGCACGATTAGCAGTGTCTGCGGCAGGAAGGCCAGGCATGGGGATCAGCCCTTGGCGCTACAACAGTGACTCCAAGTGCTGCATTGAACTGGTCCCATGTTCACTACTGCCTGTTGATATTCGGGATAGACTCTACCACACCCTGAACAGGATAAGCCTGCGCTCACATTGCACTTAAATGTTCTGGGTCCGAGCATTCTTACATCATCACGATGGGAGTTTTAATAAGGGAGAAAGGCACACTGCTTTGTTAAGGGGTGGCGCAGCTGTTAGTGTTGTTGACTCACAGCTCCAGGGTCCTCGGTCGATCTCGATCTCAACCTCGGACTTCGCCTTGTGGAGTTTGCCGTGTGGGTTTACTCCGGGTACTTTTTCCTCCCACATTCCATTGTTAGCATAATTGGTGTTTCTAAAGTGCCCTTGGTTTGTGAGTGCGTGTGCCCTACGATGAATTGGTGCCCTGTCTAGGGTTGTTCCTGCCTTGCGCCCTGTGTTGCTGGCTAGGCACTGCATTTCCCGTGACCCTCACCAGGATTAAGCGAAAAAGAAAATGAATGAATGAGTGCTTTGTTAAGCTATGGGTATGATTAATCACTAATGAATTCACATTCTTATTTAGTTTACACTGGCTATCTGGTAAATATTGCATTGGCTAGCAAATCCTGCTAACAAAATCTAAAGTGCTTTATGGCTCTATACAACCCTATGACTCATGCATGTCTTCCAATGCTCTTAAAGCAGTATAGCCCATCTTGCACAAGGCAGACCTTCTGTTAATCGCTATTAGCAGATACAATGCGTTTAAAAACATTTAAAGCTTCATATCAGCCAGTGATTTCAAGCTTCGCAGGGAATATTTCAGCCTTTTGTATGTAGGCAGCACGCATGAATTGTGCATGTACATGCACTGTTGTTAGCTGGGCTGAAGGTTTGCGCGCGCACGCAAACACACACACACACACACACACACACACAGAGCAGTGTGTCTGTTCCAGCATTCCTGTGAAGTGATTCCTCAAAGCTCTCTTCATTTTTGCTCAGTCTGCACACTTTTTCTCCCCGAGCACACTGTGCCATACTACGCTCGCTGCAGCGTGGATCGTGTCTGTGCGGCTAGTCGTTCAAAAAACCGTCTTATACGTAAATGAAGTCGAAGATTTGTGAACCAAACGCAGGACCGTGCAAACCTGGAAACTTCAGCGGGGTTTTAAAGGTGTTTTGTGTAGAACCGACGCGCGTTTCGAGTCAATGGAGGTGAGTGAAACTTGCAAACTTTTTGGCAGGTGTTAAATAGCATTACATCGTTGTTGTGAGGTTTGGGTGTAAACGTCCAGAGCGTAGCCGGTTAGTTAGAAGACGAACTAAACGCAAGCAGAACTAATGCAAGAGATAGCCAGACTAATTGCTGGTTATTGCTTCAGAATTAAACAGACACACGGCTTGTGTTGGGTTTGTGTGTTTGCTGAAACCTTTTGGAGCAGGCTTGTGTAATAAGGCACGATACAAGGATGTGCGATATGACGTGCTATATCGATGTAACGATACACTGTTTATGTATCGTGCCTTGTCAGGTGTTGTGATTAGCAATACAAGTCAGTTTTAATCGGCGTAAGAAGCAACGGCTTGTTTGATTTGTTTTTAAAATAAAACAGGTCTGTCTGATTGGTTTCTCAGTGCAGCCTCAGAAAACGTAAATAATGTCATATTGTGAAACGTATCAAAATAAGCCTAGTAGTATTAAAGCCTGTAAGTGTGTAAAGCCAAAAGCACAACTGGTTGGACTTTCTCAAGTCATTTTTTACTACAAAACATTGTATTTTATCAGATTATCTGTTCACTTTATTCTTTTTAATAACGAACCATCTATTTTATTGTGAAAAAGTAAATTGAGATACATATCTTGCATTGTAAAACTATTGTGATATGTTTGCGGTATTGTCCACCACTGCTGACGGTCCGGTTCTGTTCATACTGGTTCTCTGTTAAGCACAAGTTCTTCACTTAAGTAAAAGTCCTGCTACCCTGATAAATACTCAAGTAGAAGTTGAAGTATGCCTTATATAGTTTACTCAAGTATAAACGTACATACTACTAAATGTACTTAAGGTAAAAAAGTAAATGTATTCTTAAAAGCCTTGTAACTCAATTTTTGAAACAGGATCTCTTTTTTTGAGGGCAAGAGGCACAAGTCCATGACACTGTGGGTAGATAATGGTGTGTACTACAACTATGAATCCTCTGCAAAAATCATTCAAATGACATTATCATCTTTAGCTAACCACAGCAAAAACAGAATTAAAAACAATTTGAGTCTTCAACATGTTACAAAATACTTCGGATTTAAGTAAATGCTGCTAAATCGCTCATTACTAGACATGCCAATATACAGTAATGCAGTATATCTTGAAATTTGTTTAACCCAAACAATAGTTATCATCAACTCTGTTCCTGAGTTTCAGTCAAACAAACTGCAGCTTCAACATTTTTTTTAGATAAGTTATTTTAAACAATCCACACCAACTTAATAAAAAAAATGATGCAAAACGTTTAGAAATATTATATCGTCTTTGATATACCTTATATATAATCACAGAAATATGATTTCCAGGGACATGGGGGAAACCCATGTAACTAGTATCTAATAGTATCTAGTACCCTCTAGTATCTAATTAAAGAAAGTGTAAAGTGTATACAATTATTTTTGGGAGTTGAATGCATAATGCTGAACGTTAGAAAGACTTTCTAATGTTTATACTCTCAAGGAAAAATAAGTAGATAAATTAGTAGTGAGTTTTGAAAATGCAGTTAGCAAAAATGTAAGTAAAAAGCATTACGTTACAGAAATAATCAAGTCATGTACAGATAGCTAAAAGAAATACTTAAGTGCATTAACGAAATACTTGTGCTTTGTTACTTACCAACTCTGCTGTTAAGTAGATATTGACGAGAAAGTCTTGCAAATGACAAACATGGATGTATTGGACATATTTTGTACACATTACAATTTGTCTCCTTTGTGTTGTCAATATATTTTTATTCAAGTTCATAACATTTTCTCTGAAACATTTTCACAACGGTTTTCTTGGCGCTTGTTAGCAAACCTGCAGCAAAGGAAAATACTGTGATACGTCATGGACTGTGAAAATATCAGGCTGTTATGTGCTTCTATTCATGGTCATATTTGCCTGTTCAGAACCGCATTGACTAGTAGAGTCCTGTTTATGACAGAGTTCTGCAATGCCCAACAATGGCATATCTTACTGATCTCCTAAAGCAGTATAGCCCAAAGCACATCATTCACAAAGGAAGCTTTCTGCTTTTACCTACAACCCATTGCAGCTGGTGGAAGATATTGTTTTGTTTTTCATATACAGGTCTACGCAGTTTAACATCTGCTCTGTTCTGTGCAACAGGAAATTGATCGGACATTATCGTTATAACATAGGAGTTTAGACACTTTCCACATAGTGTCTTACTTTAAGCAATAATATTAATTAAAACACAATATTGGAACGTTAGTACAATACTCTATTGTATATTACAGCAATTCTTTGTATGTTTTGTAAAATTTGTAACAGGTAGTGAAAACAACATATTACCCTGTTGTGCCTTCAAGACTGCGGGTCTCTTCTGTCAGCAGGTCTCTCAAGGGTTCACTCGTACAGTGGAACCTCGGAATTCGAACGACTCTTCACTCGAACAATTCAGACGTTGAGTGATGCGTTGTGAGAATTTTTTTTGCACCCAGACTCGAACAAAAGTTCAGACTTTGAACATGAGCAGCCTTAATAAAACACCAAATAAATGAATGGTGCGATCGTCCAACCACAATGCACGTAATCCTGTCCAGTCAGTGGCGATAATGAACCATTGGACTATACCATTCACCATAAAACCAAACAGGAGAAGAACCAGGGCTCAACCATAGGCATATTATATTAAATTACATCATGTCAGTCCATGGTGCGATTTCAGAAACACCCTCCGATGTGCCGAAATAGCGTTTTCCTCAGTTTCACTTTATTTTCACTTATTTTATGTCTTTACTTTTACAGTTACATTTACAGCATTTAGCGGACACCCTTATCCAGAGCGACATACAATTGATACAACCTTGCAATCCAAGCAATTGTGGGTTAAGGGTCTTGCTCAAGGACCCAACAGTGGCAGCTTGGCAGAGGTGGGATTTGAACCCTGGACCTTTTGGTCCATAGTCCACTACCTTAACCGCTAGGCTACCACAGTCTTTATTGATTTTATACATTGTATTGCATTCCTTTGCTTTAATCATGCTTTTAATCATTAATTGCATACAAATATAGTTGTAAACAGACAATTATTTGGGGGTCGGGAACGGATTAGTCGTATTTGTTACTTCTTATGGGGAAATTTGATTTCGAACAGCCTTCTGGTACTGATGAAGTTCAAATTCTGGGATTCTACTTTACTAGTTTTGTCATTCAGACGTGACGTCTATGTATATAAGACAGTTTTTTTTCCCTGTTATAATTCTTTTGACCTTGGGCGTTAAAATGAACTTACGTTGCTCGGATGAACGTTAAATGGTGTTTACCTATATATGATTTGTAAACTTTGCATTAATGTTCCATATTACATTTTAAATGCAAGCTATAAAAACCTACCTGGGTATTCATGTTCCTTTTGATCTGGTTAATGTACTTCAGTATTAAAGGTTATGTGGTTTCCTTAATGGGTCATGATTGTGTTCCGTAATGTGTTTTATTGCAATGTTGACAAAGACTTTCTGTTCATGGGTAAACCACTTTGAGGTTTTGACCTCATAATAAGAAGTGCTGTGTAAAAGAATTATTATTTAAGCTACGTGAGGGAGAGAAGGCTAGTTGAGGGAACGTCCCCTGGTGCTACAACAGTGACCCTGCTTAATGGAGTCCTCTGGAGACTGGTCGTGGTGGCGCAAGCGGTTAGTGGGGTTATCTCCAGAGATCCCCAGTTCGGTCTTGACCTTGGACTGTGGTGAGTTTGCATATCTTCCCTGTCAGTGTTCTACAGTGTCCTGTATTTGCGACTTATTTCAAAGAAATGTGAATGTAATATTTATTTAGGAGTCCTTGAGTGAGCCGAGATTTTGTCAGCACTTTTAAAGTGTGTTCTTTGGGTCTGTCTCAATATCTAGTGAGTGCCCTTGCTGCTTACTTCCTATGTATGTCCTGTATAGCCCCGGATATCATTTTTAACATTATACCTAACATTATGTCTAATATTTCACTTTAAAACCTTTTATATTAAATTTTAACATAATAGCCCAGATCAGCGAAGGTCTCTGTCAGGTCTGTATTTGCACTCGTGTGTCAGAGTCAGGTAGCGGGAGAAGTTCAAAAGTAGTGACACCAATCCTGGATCTTTTTAGGGAGTAGAATCTTTTGACTCCCAAACGGCTTTTAAGTATATAACGTTATGCTTTTATAATTCATTGTTTTGACATGTGATTATGACATGTGATATGTGATTAGTATGAGTGCATATATGTACCACTAACGTATTCAATTATACTAAACCGTATGATTTCCATAATATAAAAGTTTTACATTATATTTGGTATAAAAACGTTACATACTATGCATTAAATGCTTTATTTATAGCCTACTGAATGGTGTAGGGTTTTGCTACTATTGGCCCAGTGTGATTGACTAGTATGAACGTAATCTTGCTCAGGTCGGGAATAGCCATTGATGCTGATGCGACATTAAGTAAACAAATAAAATAAAATAAAACATAAAACGTAGTTTTCTGGTCATTTGTTTGAAATGTGCTAGTTGGGAATAGGACACAAAGCATGTACAGACAATATATATGCGTAGTATTATGTATTCAAGGGTTGATGGTAGAATTGGTGCATGCTCCAAATGCATTCTCGATCTGTAAGCCAGTGAAATCTGTGAATCTGGCTTCGTTTTGCACTTGTGGCTTCTGGACTTTTGACTGTGTAATTTAATATGGTGAGTATTATTCGAAAGGGATTTCTTGAGTTAGGCCATATGAACTCCACTCTTGGTTCAATGGCATTATGGAAAAACTGACTACATGGAAATGCTTTGGTTTGTCACAGGCCATATCTTTTATGAGAACTTTATTATAAGAGTTTTGGATTTAGGATTAACTCGGGCCAGTCGCTTCATGTATACACACCAGTCAGCCAAAACATTAAAAGCACCTGGTCTGTAATGATGTTTAGGTAGGTGTTACACATTAAATTAAGGTCCATATGAATGTCCAAACCTATGGTTTCCCTGATGCCATCACTTCCCCAGGTAAACGTTGTACACATCCCCGGTCATCCACATGATGGACAAGAAAACTGGAACAGATGACCTTCTTGTATTGCTCTAGGTCCAGTTCTGACAATCGTGTACTCATTGTAGGACGACGCTGCTCTTCTGACTTAGGCATTCCGCCTGTTTTGTTCGTTCTTCAGCATTTAGTTATCAATTGACATTTAAAAAATACATTTTTTAAAACTCCAATCCCACACTTAGTATTTGGTATGTTCCCCCTTTTGCTATAATGACAGCATGTACTTGAACTGGCATTGACTCCACAGGTTTGTACAAAATCTGATGATCCATTTTATCCCAGCATGATTTCACAGTATTCCAGAGAGTGTCTTGTGCTGTTACCAAATGCTTGGCTTTCTCTGTTTTCAAGTGCCCCTCTGAAAGCTTGGTGGAGTTAGGTCAGGTGACTGTGGAGGAATGTTTATTACAGTAAGCAATCCTTGATTTGTTTGGTAGTAGTTGTTGCAAAGCTTTAAAGTGTGTTTTGGGTCATATCTGTAACCTCGAAACTTGTCGAAGTTGGTTCTCGAAGCATTTTGACTAGAAAAATGTCTCAGTTCTCGTCGTTTGCTCGGTACGTGGTGCACTTGTTTGAACTCTGTTTCAGCCGAAACTTGATTCACGGTTCAGTACACGGTGATTCAGGTTCACAATAGCCCTTCCTCAGTGAAGATCTATGCTGTTTATTGTGTTTTTCTGTATTCGTACATGTACTGTATTCTTAGTGCAAGCAAGTCTCCATGGATCGTAAAAAGGTTACTTATAAGAGCCAACCTAAAGGAAACTGAAAGGAAACACAGGCTGCAGTTTGGGCAAGTTCACTAATAGAGTAAGAGGTTTTTTTACTTTCCGCTTTCAGTCCATTAGTCAACAAACTCACAATTTGATTTTTCAACACTTTATTGTAAAATAAGTTAAGTTTGTGTTAATGATTTTGGCCAACTGTAGGTTAATGTAAGTGTTGTAAACATGAACTTGCTTATCATTACTTCAGTAATAGATTTAATGGATTTAGTAATGGATGAACACCTGTGTGGATTTTCTGGGAGTCTGGAATGGATTAATTAAATTTACATTATTCCTTATGGGAAATATTTGCTAGGGACTCATTGTTTTCGATCCTCGACAAGCCTTCTGGAGCTAATTAACGACAAGAACCTAGGTTCCCCTGTAAATAAATAAACCAAGATCCATAAAAGAAGCATTTTTTCTAGTGGGCTCAGACATTTGGCCGCCCGCTGTATAAATGTGCGTGTATAATAATGATAAAGGTAATGATAATAATTAGAACTGTCAGTTGAATTTAAGACCTCAGGAAACAACACCCTTTTGAGAAGAACAATAGCCAGAGGATTGTCTAGTGCAGGCTTTGTGTCTATAAAATGTATTAAAAACCCATTGCTGTCTAAGTAATACATCAAGGCTAGAATGACGTTTCTGGCAGAATATGGAAAGTTGGATTCAGAGTGAACTCGCAGGGTTGTGTGGACTGATGAATCACGATGTGAGTTGCAAGGTCCAGAGAGGTGCCTTTGAAGATCTGGTGAGAAATACAGCAGTAAATGCATCTCTACTATTATTAACAGGAGGTCGAGGTGCCATGGTGTGGAAACCTTTTCATGCTGGTACTGGTGAGCTGCTTCACTGAGAAATGTCAATTAAGGCTTTGGAGTACAGGAAAACATTGCAGAAAGGCTTTTTCTAAAGAGGAACGATCACGTTATTTTTCAACAACCAAGATCCCCAGTAAGACCACCAAGAAGTTGTCATTTTTTGGCTGGATTTGATTCGTAGAGAGAATATATGGGCTTACATAACTGCTCGTCAGTTGTTTGAGTTACCATTGAGTGGAACAACATTGACACTACTTTCTGTAAAACACTGTCCACAAGTTAACATTTAAGGATGTCAAAGGGAAAGACTATCCCATACTAAGTTACTTTATATATGTGTTTAATTTCCTGAGCAATTATTTGCTGTTAGCACTATTTATAAGCTTAAGATTTTGTCATTTTGGTCCAATATATACACTCACCGCCCACTTTATTAGGTACGCCATGCTAGTACCAGGTTGGACTCCTTTTTGTCTTCAGAACAGCCTTAATTCTTCATGGCATACATTCAACAAGGTGCTGGAAACATTCCTCAGAGATTTTGGTCCAAATTGGAATGAAGCATAATGCAGCTGCTGCTCTATTGGATTGATGATTTTGGAGGTCATTTGAGTACAGTGAACCCATTGTCATGTTCAAGAAAGCAGCAAACTTTGTGACAGTAGCCATCAGAAGATGGTACACTGTGGTGTAAAGGGATGAACATGGTCCGAGTCTGCTTCTTAACATGAATACGTCGTCTTCTTAAATAGAAACTAAAACTAACAGCACCTATAACGAGTGCAGTGCCAAATAAATGTTGTTCATCTACAAATGATTAAAACAAAACTTTGTGTTCATTAACTCTTTCTGCACCAGAGGCTGAGCTGCTGTGTGTGTTGTTAATTCCAGTATTTTGAAGGGTGACTGAAATGTCAATATAACCAACAATTAAAAAGCTTTGTAAGATTGTGCTTGTTCAGTAAATGTCAAGCTTGTCATATCTTATTTGGGATACTAAGATTTTTACCAAAATAAAGGCACGCCAGTCTATAAGAAGTGGAATATCAAGATTTATAGGCACCTATCGAGTAGTTAAGTTAGTATGGAGATAGAGGTGGTATTGGTATCGGCAGATACTTGCACATCAGGTATCAGTATCGGAAGGAAAAAAGTGGCATCGGTGCATCCCTAATAATAGGGATCGGACCGTGGACGTAAAGGACCATGTTTGCAGTGCAGGTATTCATATGATCAGTAGAAATGCTGGACAAGATTTTATGTCTGTGCACTTTGGCTACCCACTATGCTTTAGTTTGTACTTATCAGGAAATTCAATGCTAAATTGTGTCCATTGTGTCGTTAGCCCTTCATGGTGCTGTGCATTTAAGTAAACAACATGCACTCCTGTTTATGTTGCCAAACAGGAAGCCGTGAGTCGTCAGTCTAGTAACTGACACACCTTCAGTCATAAAGTCATCGAAGCTTGTTAAAAACAAAACTGCATTATAGTGAAACCTCCATCAGATGATCATGCTTTTATTACTTTATAGAATCGCGAGTTCCTACTGAGGCATAAATCCTTTGTATAGTTTGAACAGTTTAGTGTCACGCACAAGGGGTGGGCAATATGACGATATTTTATCGTATCGTGATAACTTTTGTCATTGTGCCAGACGATATGCTTTTCCGAGGATATTATCAGTGCTTAAAGAACACTGACCAACTGCATGTTTTATTATAAAGAGTGTAGTGAGTCCTGTTTGACTGGATGAAGTGCAGCACAGTTTGAATGATGTTTTGTCTGCGATCACATGTATCGTGATAAATATCGTGTATCGTGAAAATGCCTTTAACTATCGTGATATAATATTTTTACCATACCGCCCAGCCCTATCACTGCGAGTTATTTGGTTGTTCTCTGTGAGATTCTTCACTGCAGTTTGCCTGTTTCGTTGAGGTCACCTCTTCTAGTCACGGATTCAGATGTGCTGCAGTTCATCAGCCTGTGTCCTCACTGAGCCCGGAGTTGTGTGGTTTTGTGTGTGCGTGATTTTTGGAGGCGAATGGTTGCGGGGAGAGGGAGGAGGGGAAGTTCCCGTAATTCCCAAATGTTCCAATAACCTCATGCCTGATCATGCACAGTTTAACACCTCCCTTCTCCCGTGGCGTGGAAACTGTTGAAACGCGGTGCTGATAATAAAGGAAAGCTTTTCGGGTTTAAGATGGGATGCAGGATTAAGCTGGCATCTCTTAGATGTGGTGCCTATGTCAACAGTTTTGATTATTTGTGGTGGTCTTGGTAGCGAGTGGAGGTCTTTGATCAGATGCAATGCCCAACACAAGAGGATTTTGTAGGAGGGGGTTTCAGAGTTCTGAGTAAACCTTATGGCTAAACTTTAAGCAAAGTGGGGGGGAAAAAGAAACCTGATTTGCTCTGTACTGATATCCTATCTTGCTTGCTTGACCAGTTTATGAACAAGATGACTTTGGTGCATTATCAGTAAAAAACTAAAATAATACTGTTGTCTGGCTGTGTGTTATTAGTATGTTTTCCTTGACATTTTAGAAGTCTGATTAGTTTATCTAAAATTCAAGTTGCAGTTAGATTCTGCCACCACATTTTGATCATGTCTAGTGTTTGATTGTTGAGTCATTTATAAAAAAAGGGGGGATTTTTAAAACTGAGCATTGTCTCAAAGCAGCTTTACAAATGTCTAGGCCCACAGCCCTAATTGAACAAGCCTACGAAGGAAAAACTCCTCAAACAGTATAAGGAAGAAACCTAAGATTCAAAAAGAGATCCACCTTATAAGTAAGAATTACTGTTACCTAATTAATCGGGGTTTAATGCTACTACACTCTGCTTACAATGTGATTCGATTCAAGATTTGACTTTCTCAGTTATTGATTTTACATTTGATAAAAGACATTCCTTTATTTCTGTAGCATAAACAATGCAAAACAAAGCACGTTTTCATGTATATGTTTTAAACAAAAAAAAAAAACTTCAGTTCCCTGCGATTAAAAGAAATTGCTAAAGAACTGAGGTTTTACAGCTGTAAACAAAATGCTCTATTGTAGTAGCTTTGTCAATGTCTTAAATAATCGAGTGAAAAACACTCCTCTTTTATCTCTGAAGGACAAAACATTTCCAAGTAAGGTGTATATTTTTTTTATTATATTTATATATTAAGAATATCTAATAAATAAAGCAAAATATTATATGTACAGTGCTACCTCGGTTCTTGTTCTCCATCCAGAACTGTACCGAAATCTCCCGAAAATCTACACTGTGTAAGGCATTCTATGCATTAATTGTGTTGTATTGTACAGGTACTTGATTTATGATGGGGATATGTTCTGACAAATCCATCATCATGTGTCATGAACTGAAGAGCTTATTTTATAATAAGTGTTGAAAAATCTAGTGAAATCAAAGCACTTACTCTATTGATGAACTCTGGGCGCTAGCATAGCTGCTAAGCTAAGTGCAGCCTGTGTTCTGGAGCATTCAGTTCCAGCTTTCCTTTCGGTTGACTGTTATAAACTAACATTTTTAGGACCCATGGATACTTATTTGCACTAAGAATACAGAACTGTAGATGTAAAAATAAGGAAGAACACAATAACAATAGTAAGTGTGCATGCAAGTGCGCCGATTACCGAGCAAACAGCACAAGACCTGAGACACAGTTTTCTTGTCAAAATGCATTGAGAACTCAGAGGTGATTGAAAACCCAAGGTACCACTGTACTATGTTATGAGTATAATAAAAAGAGAATAACAACGCACTACAGTCAGCATTTAACATTAGCCAGTGTCAGCTAAGCTCACAAATATCACATTAGTATCTCATTAATATTGGCTAACAGTCGTGCAGACTCACCTTCTGCTCTTTGGTATGGTGGTAACTACTTAAATTGGAAAGCACGATCTCAGCTGTCTGTTTAACAAAAACATCACCTATCTTTTACCATAAATCTGAGAGATTGCCCTTATCTTCTACACAAACCGTTCATACAACTGCAGGACGGTAGAACTACTTAGAGCTGCATTGAAAATCTGGTTTAACTAACAGATAGCAAATGTGACAACTACGGAGTCTTGTGGAAAAGCTTAAACCAAGTGTGGGTGGTTTGTTGAAGTTTCTTTTATTTTTGTTCTGGAGATTTTTGGTACTCTGTGATTCAGTATGCCTTTGGGCAGAATGATTCAGTAGCCTGTAGTTTCATAGGAGATGAGGTTTTTTGAGCTTTTGTATCAGCAGACATATTTTTCCTGGTCTTTCCGAGAATTATCTCTCTCTTAGCGTGTTTACATATGAACTACGCAAAATGGCCGGAGATTCAGGACCGGACATTTTCCGCAGTTGCTCTTTGTACTGTTCAGCCGGTGGTGTTCTGTGTTAGAAGCGTTCTTACTACAGGAAATGTTTTCTTTATTGTTACATCTGCAGTACTGTATTCTTAGTGCAAATAACTCCCAATAGGTCCTAAGATGATTAGTGATGACAGCCCACCAAAAGGAAAACAGGGAGAGCAGCTCGGCAGTACCACACAGCAGCTACCTGAGTAGCAGTTTGATGAGCTTAGCGTGTTGCTTTTGTTTTTTGCTTTCAGTACATTATTCAATAAAATCTATTAACACAAAGCACCTGCTGAATATCTAATGGTTTTTGCCCAACTGAATGTTATTGCAAGTGTAACCTCTGCGCTTCTGTTTTGAGCATGTTTAAGCCAGTACAGGAGCGTGGTACCACGGTTCTTGTTGTTAATTTGTTCCAGAAGGCTTGTCGAGAACCGAAAACTACAAGGACCAAGTAATGTAAATTGAATGAATCCGTTCCAGACTCCCAGCATATCCACACTGTATAAGGCATTATATGCATTAATGAAGTTGTATAGTACAGGTGCTCCCTGATTTATGATGGGGATATGTTCTGACAAATCCATCATAAGTTAACACATTAACATACAGCTTGTTTTATGATCAAGTATTGAAAAATGTAATTTAGTGAGTAATGGATGAAAATTAAAAGCAAAACACTTACTCTGTTGGTGAACTGATGCACTGACAGCTGCTAATCTAACTGGAGCATGTTTCCTTTTGATCTCCTTCCAGTTCCTTTCAGTTGGCTGTTATCCCTAATCTTTTTAGGACCCATGGTGACTTATTTGCACTAAGAATATAATACTATAGATGTAAAAAATAAAGAAAAACACGATAAACGCAGCAGAGTAATGGCTGAGCAACACACTTTGGAAGGACAATTGTGAACCTGAATCACTGTGTACTGAATCATGAATCGAGTTTCTGATGAAACCAGGGCATGCAGCTAGGACTCGTAGAAGTTTAAGCAAGTGTGCTGAGTAGTACCGACCAAACCAAAACTATTGTTTTTTCTAGTCAAAAATTGCTTTGAGAGCCGAATTCGACTAGAGGTGGTCGGAGAACCGAGGGTAAACCACTGTGTATGTTTTAAACGGTTTATAATAAATGCAACGTATTAATGGTATTTGGCGAACCATAACCCATTGTGAATCAGGGAGCACCTGTACAATACATCTCCATTAATGCATTATTGCCCAGTGGTGTGAATTCCTTCATGAGATCACATCTCTGTACTCACATGAGCTCACTTGGATATTTTTTCCGCCACTTTGTACTAGGGGCCTGGCTGGAAAAAATACGGCTGATGTCCCGAGTTGTTTTGTATCTGACATTTGTGTTCACACATGCAGCTCATCTGGTGATTTCCAGAAAAGTTCAGGGTAAACGGTTTGAAAGGGCTGATCTTGGCAAGAAGCTCCATGCGTTTTAACTATGGCTGCGTGCATGTGCTGGTGGGGTCGTGTTTATATTTACATTGTGGGGACCAAGTATCCCACCAAGGATAGAAAAGAGCTGATATTTTTACCTTTGTTTACCTTGAGAAAACATTTTGCCTGGTCCTCATGAGTAAAAAAAAAACTGCCTTTTTTAACAGAAACTGCAACTTTACAAAAAAAAAAGAAATAAGTCAAATGATTTGCTTTTAGGTTACTGATGTTTACAGTGTAGGTTGTAGCAATAGTTACAGTAATCATTGTCAGTGGGAAAGTCCCTACAAATATAGTGAAACAGTCCCCCCCTGTGGTGTGTGTGTGTGTGTGTGTGTTGTGTGTGGAAACTATAGATGAGCTCTTGACTAGATGAATAGACCCAGAATCAATAGAACTAATCCCCCTTTTCCAGTCAGCATGGGCTACCCCCCATTATTGAGGCCTCACATTCCAGAGGCATTTATGGGTGATTTTATTTTTCCTTATGTTCCAGGACTGAGGGTTTTAAACAACTCAGAGGAAGCTATTTCTCAAGTACACTTGAATCTCAACACTTTAGAATTTGATGTTTAAATATTTAAAATACAATTAATGTATCTTTAAGGTAGTGATATTGCTATTATTCTGTAGAATAGGCTTGTTTTGCATTTCAGAATTTGGTCTTTTTCACTTAATTGTCATGTGTAGTTGTATGATAATGTATATTTTCCATGTTTTCCCTTTTTCCTAGATCCTGATGCTGTGAGGTCTTGGGAGAAAACACTGAAAAAAGAGAGTTACACAATCTGGGAGTGCCGCTTACTGCTGCATCCCCTTATTTTGCAGCAGAGATACTCTTCCTACTTTCAAGGCCACTGACTCCTGTTTTTGTAGCTGGAAAGGTTGTTTTTTTGTGAAGTCCCTGAGACATTTTCAACCAAATATCTGTTATTAAATGCTTTGTGATATGAGGGTTTGCATGGACGACCAGGCAGGTATCGGCCTTCCAAGAGTTTCTGTGACATCGGAGAAGATCCCTTCGGTTTACTCTCTCAGGATGCCTGCGAAAAAGGTTTCTCCTCCCCTGACAAAATCTAGAAAATGTCAGCAGTCTTTTGGTGAAGATGTACCTGAGAGGAGCAGCTCTGAGCCACGCATTGCATGTTCGTGTTCAGCGGTGGATTGCTGCGACTTAAAACCTCTTAAACAGATCCGTGGCGCAAGACCCTCTCTGGATGCCAGATCCAAGAGCTTGGACAGCCTGGACCATGTGTACAAGGACCGCTGTTGCTGCGCTGTTTCGTGCCTCGGGGCGGAGGGATTGTGTTGCAACAAGCCGTGCAGCGCATGTGGGCCAGTGGAAATAGATGGGAGCTGCCAGAAGGCTGACTTTCCCAATGAAGGCTGGGAAACGGGGCTTCCTAGGCGAACAGAGGGGTTTTCTTCTGACTCAGTCCGGATTACTGGAGAGCCACCAAGCTTGGATGAGAACAGGTTCGGAACTAGAAGAACCAGTTTGCCCATGCCTTTCCTGTCACAATTTCACTGCACGTGTACCGCCGGTGCCAGACTGGAAGCGCCAACGCAGGACCGTGCGAATTTAGAAGGCGCCGATTGCAACAAAAGTCTTTTCTACAGTTTGGAGAGGCTTCATAATAGACACAAAGTCAGGTGCTCTAGGATGCCTTGCCAGGTGTCCTTGACACAGCAGCTCAGCGACAGCGATGGGGCCGCCTCAGATGGAGAGTTTGCATACAGCAAGAAGGAGCGGTCCACCGTCCTGGTTCGGAGGTACCTGAAGAACAACCAGAAGGTCATGAAGAAGGTGTGCACAAGCACCAGAGCCATTGTGAAGACCGGCCACATATCAGGCACAGCATGGCAGACTGTCTGTGAACGAAGACATCGGGGCAAAGCCTATGTCTTTGCAGTCAAGCAGCACAGCAAGAAGCAGCAGGCCGTCCAGTTGCAAGTCTCCAGGGCTTTCCTCATCTATCCAGGGTTCAGGCTAGCACAGGTAAGGTTGTTTGCTCTGTGTGCTGTATGAATGGTTCCTTTGTAGGCATGAGTGTTATGAAAAGGCCTCTTGACCACACTGCCCAGTTACATAGCTCAATACTGGATTAGTATGGAATAGAATTTTTGGGTGGTGCAACTCTATAGAGACTCCAGCTGTGAATAGTTTGCATGTTCTCTCCTTGTCCATGTGAGTTTTCTCTGGGTTTTCAAGGCTATCCCACATTCCATAGACATGTTTAGGTCTGTTGGTAGGGTTGGTTGAGTTTTTTTTAACGTCGTGTGGTGGTAGTAATCCATGGGTTTGGACCCTGTTTTGCTGCATCTGGGCCGGGACGGCTTTTTTCCGTCATGAGATGAAACAAAAAAATTCCGAATTATACCCACCTATTTCTTGTTCTGAAGGAAATTGTCAGCCCCGTCAAAACAGTGATAAAAAATCATTTTTATGTCCAGTTTGCTTCCTTGCTACAGTGGATACACTGTTTTGTGGACCCTGATGTATGCTATCATACTGAAATATTGCTGTTTTGTTAATATAATTTATATTGCTTATTCCCTAGTTCCACAATAGATGTTTTTTCACATGCATATTAAAAAAAAGTTATTCAGTAGCAAGGTCAGACATTTATTGTAGTCATAAATGATAGATTATTTTACTTGGGGTTACTCGGGCAGTTTTTTAGTCATTTTATGCCCCATTTGCAAAAGTCTATTCATCAGTGAGATCACTTATGTAAGGGAATATGTTTTTTTTTTCATTTTGACGGTCTTTAAAAACTGGTGGTTTCCCCTTAATTCCTGTTTTATGAAGTGTTTTTTTCTCCTTTTCAATCTGTATCCAATTTGCAAGTCGTTGTCTGAATCCAACTAATATGAAGGCAGGTAGTGAGCCCCTATAAGCCAGAAGCATTACTAGGACTTAATCTATGGGTTGGGCAGTTACCAAAAACATCACTTTTCCTACGTATGGGTATAAAAACAAAGGCGTAGATTTCAATTTTTTTGAGAAGGGGGCTAAAAGAATACAAATACAGCATCAAATTTTTTTGCGATCTAGGGCCTTTACCCCATGAAAAAGAAGAAAATAATTGATTTGATACACAGTGATTCAGATTCACAGTAGAAAATTGTTCCATTCTATCGTTACCCCGCGGCTAAGCCCTTCAGTCATTAAAGTCGAGCAACAGAATTACCAATAAGGGTTTATTATACCGACAATAAACACACATATATATCAATTGGTAAGTTTTAATTTATTGAAAAGAAAGTTTATTCAGCAAAGAAAATGGTTCAGGTTTATAAGGCAGGCTGTTACCAAGACACTGTTCTACCGACTGAAGCAAATCGGAGTGAGATCCCGGTGTTATAACCAAAGTCTCGGATCCCGGTTGATTAGCGGTTATAAACTTGTATGTTGAAGCTGTTAATGTTAATCTTATCAGTCAGAAATGTACCGGCAGAGTTATAGAGCATCAGCAGCTTTAAGAGCTGGACTTACAGATAACAGACCTGTTAGATGAATGAACCTCTGATCAGCTGTGGATGGTGTTTAATGAAAGACGCCGAGTTTAACTCCAGCAAACGACGTCTTTGTGAGTGATGAAGCTGATTCAGGTCATTTTTGTTGATGGGACTAAAACTGATCTTCAATCTGTGGTACTGTGGGACTGTGGTAGCCTAGCGGTTAAGGTACTGGACTATGGACCAATAGGTACAGGGTTCAAATCCCACCTCTACCACTGTTGGGTCCTTGAGCAAGGCCCTTAACCCACAATTGCTTGGATTGTAAGACTGTATCAATTGTAAGTCGCTTTGGATAAGGGCGTCTGCTAAATTCTGTAAATGTAAATCTCGTTCTTCAGTCGAGCTTTGAATCCATTAAGAGTCCAGGACATTTGATTTAAAGTACCTGCTTCGTTTCACTTTTCCAGCGCTTCCAAATTCTAAAGGTGATAAACCTTTGGCTCAGGTTGGTCATTAATAGCTTCATCTTCCAAATTTAAATCATTTTCAAATCCAATGTATTTTATAAACTGATTATAGCTTTCATTTCAGCAGTGTTTAACTTGTCATTACAACTTGGCTGCTTTTTAAGCCGGGCATCATTACTAGGTTACGTGTGTATGCCGCGGAGTAATACTTATATAGCGCCGGTCAGAGTGCCATTATGGTCAATGATGTCGCAGGGAAAAACGTCTCTCAGCCAATCAGATTGCAGGGTCAGAACGAACTGTGGTATAATTGTCATTACCTATCATATGGTACAGTATAGACTCCTCTACCAAACACTCGTAAAACTCATCGGTTAATGTTATATTTAACGTATGATACAGATTTGGAACATGTCTTCATTGTAAATCAGGGAGCACCTGTAAAATACAACTCCATTAATGCATATAATGCCTTATACAGTGTGGATCTGGGGGTCTGGAACAGATTAATTCTATTTACATTATTCCTTAGGGGAAACATTTGCCCTCTGGATCGAAATAACGATGAGAAGTGAGGTACCACTGCAGCTGCCTAATTAGGTAGTCGATTTTAGTTGACCAAGTCAAATAATTGTTGCACCTTTATTGGATTCCCATTACTCCAGGTTCCACACTTATTCCAAAAACACGCTTTAGGTCGGTTGCCATATCTAAAGTGTCCCAATTTGCGTGCGTTTTCCCTGTTATGAATATGTGCCCTGTCCAGGGTTACTTCACGCCTGTGATCTTGGATAGGATTGAGCAGGTATAGAAAACGAATGAATGAAATAGCATGAGGAGCACTTTTTTTTTCTTTTTTTTGCTATTTCCTGAAAGGTTGAATTCTATACAGGATATTGGATAATGCTTAATTTTATAGCTTGAAGTGCTCCCCAGTTCTTGCTCCAACGTTAATGTGATTTAGTAGAAGGCTGCAGATTTTTGCAGTAGCTCATGAATAGAGGCAGACCTTGTAAAACCTCTGTTTGTTGTTCTTAGGATCACTGCAGACCATAGGTACCGGTCAGGACAGTATGACGCTCTGTCTGAGACGCTGCACTGGTTAAACGCATTAGACTTTTATGGTTCCTCTGTGGCACGACTATACCACTAAGCTCATTTTCTACCCATAAATGAGGCCAATACATTTCTTAACTATTTAAAATGACTTTTGAGCATTGTTACTCTATTGCCGCCATATGTCATCTGCATTATTAGCATCCTTTCCACATGAAAGTGTTTATTAGTGTGTACTGCA